>VUQJ01011315.1:3802-19150 GCA_015108635.1 Andinoacara biseriatus
TTAAAAAAAAAAAAGCTATGCAGTGCTACAGTGTTTTAAGGCAATAAAAGCAACATAGAACAACTTTAACTTGTAGTTTTTCTTTGTAAACACACAGTTATTAACTGTAAGCCTGTCAGAATAAAAAGGTTTCAAGTCTGTATTTGAATATAGACACAGTTGTACCTGACCTCAGGCCAGCAGGCATCTTGTTCCAAAGAACAGGACCACAGTAACCGACAGCACCCTCAGCGCATTTAGATCTAATTATGGGAACAGTTATAATATCATCACCCAAAACCTGAGAGGTCTAGTTGGGTTATAGACACTGTGCAAGTCAGAGATGTACTGAAGGGCCAAACCACTGATTTTAAAGGTAATTCTGTATTGAACTAGGAGTCAGTGAATTGACTTCTGTACAGAGGTCATATGCTCAAATATTCAGAGACAAGTTTTTGCTTGTCTAAAAACTACCTTGCATTTTGTCTCTCTCTCTCTCTCTCTCTCTCTCTCTCTCTCACACACACACACACACACACACACACACATTGCACTGTAAGTGCAAAAATAATAGCACCATTCCAGCTTTTGATCAGCACCATGGACAGCGGCTCCTTCTGTCCTTCCTCTTTTGAACACCAATTTTTTGCTTTGGCTTGCTAAACATATTTTAAAATGCCACTGCACCAACTAACTACTACATAAGACAATTGCCAAAAAACTAATTTTTGCATAGTTAACATTAACAGTTTTGCGAACATTTTCCACCAATGACACAGAGCAAGGTCAGCAAGAACAACTAATGTATTTCTCAGCATGCCCCCTTCACCACCACCCCCACCAAAACTTTTCAGAAAAAGGCACCTGTTTTCAATCAGTGGATGAGTAAATATTTGCATCTAAAATTCCATTCATAATGAGAATGAATGCTGCATAAATAAATTTAGGCTTCGGCTCACAACTTAAGCATATATTGTAACCTCTCAAACATAAATTAAATGCAACAAGTACATCCATGCTGTGTAATGTGGAGGGCTCCATGGCTGCACCACCAGAAGTTTGCCCACTTGCATACACATAGACATTAGGTTCCTAGTAGATTGGTTCTGGTCTCAATTATTTTTTTTTAAATAATGGCTGTGACTAAGCAGTATGCTGAAATTTTATAAAGTTTAATCATATATTGTAACACTTTAATTAATTCTTCAAACGTAGACGAACAATGGGCAGTGACTGAAACAGTATTAGTTTCTACACATTAATCATCTACATCAATGCAGAAGGAAATGGTTGTCTGAAAAAACCCTTCAGCTATTGCTAAAAAGGAAAATTGCTTCTAACAATGTTTTGCCTGTTAATTACAGAATGGGTTTGTGTTCATATATTTAGAGTTATTGGTTTCAAATTAGATCAGTGTCACAGAACTGCTTGAGTGACAACTATAGCCAGTTTTACAAAAAATTTTGTTTTGAGTGAACCATCCCTAGTATGTATTTAATCTTATGCGTTAAACTTTTTTGTTTACAATTGCAGAGTGTTTAAGAAAAATAAAGAGTGACATGAATTTGGTTTTAGGGTGACTGTAACATCTCATAAATAAATAAGGCCAGTGATGCTTGAACTAACTTGAATTAATTAAACTTGATTTAATTAAGTAAACTAAATTAAACTACAAAAGAAATTAATCAGACAGCACGTTATGCATCAGTAATACACACATGCGCACAGATCTACATGCACACACACACTAAATTTTCATGATTTAAGACGTCACCCTCACAAACCACTTTGAAATACAAGCCATTAGGTTGTTTTTGTGCAAACCAGCTGACACAGTATTCATTGTCATATTGTATAGGTCACATGTTCTCCCGTTGTTATGCACACATGCACACTTGCAGTGTTTTATTCTGCTTTTCTCAGCACCATGATTCTGTCTCCTCAAGCTTCTCTTTTTCTGAGACTTTTCCCTTTTCACTTTCTTTCTTTGGCTTTATTTCTGCAGTGTCAACAGATTACTCCCTGTGGCATTACACAGGCTGACTGTGTGTGTTTTAGATTGTGCTAACTTGCTTTTATACATTGCCATTTTACAGTCTGTGTATCTACATCTGTGTTTGTGTTGGTATACTGTCTTTAAACATTTTTTCACCACTCGTTTTTTCTCGGTGAATCAGTGACAGGATTTTAGTCAGCTAGAAGTAAAATAAACACTTCTAACATTAAAGGATGCAGTGAGGAGCAGAAGAGGAGGATGAAACGAGGATCAGGATAGATAAGGGATGGAAAAGGGGAGGGAAAGCTGGGGACTTTCAGAGGCAAACACAAAGACCAAAGCAATAAAGAGGTGATGAGTCAAAAGAGTGAAGAAGCAAGGATAGGTGAATGTTTATGTTGCCATGAGGGTAAACAAGAGATGATGGAGAAAGCAGCCAGTGAGTGAAGATGGTGTGAAAGATTGCTAGGTGAAAATCGAAAGATTCTGAAGGAGGAATGTTAGATAGGATGTGGCAGAGGAAAGCAGATGATTCCAAACTGAAGACACTGTATGTAGTCTTCTGCAGTGCTGTAAGGCACTTAAAATAAAAATCACTGCAAGACTGTGACTCTGAAATGATTGGGGCTGAAAGGTAAGCACTCAGAGGGGCTGTTTTGAACAAGAAGGGAGATAACAGGGGAGTGGGTTGAGAGGGTAGGAGGGAGAGGCATATTTGATAGCACTAGAGGCCTAACAGGAAGGAATAAGAAGTGAAGTAAGCACACACAAAGCGTCTTAGTGCTGAGGAGCATTTAGGAAGCGGAGCACAAAAAGTCTCTGGCAAAAGTGGCATATTTTAAATATATATATTTATGAGACAGCTTGGAATCGACAGTGTCTTCAGGGTCTAAGGGGTTAGCCTGTATTTATTCATGAAGAAGAAAGGCATAAAAGTCCTTGTTTTCTAATAGCATTTTACATAAAGAGGACACTGTGTTTCTACTCTACTACTACACAACTGTTTAAATTATACTTCCTTTCTCTTTGTTTCTAGACAGCACAACATATGACTATAATAGCTTTGGTTTTCATAATAAATGTCCAGTGCATGTGGGAACAATCTCCAAAATGTTTTTCCAAGCACTTTAATCAGCTCTGCAGTGTGGCAACCATGGTTTGGTGCCCTCTTACTCTCTTACAAAGACTCCTAGAATCAACAACATAACATATATTTTCACAGCTGATGTTTCTTAGAATAAAATGAGTAGAAAATGAGCATTACAAGTTTTTTCCTTTGCTTTGAAATGTAATATATCCTTCTTTTTTTTTCTTTATCTGCCTTCTCCTTTCCCTAGCCTGTGAGCTGATGAACCGTGGAATCCTGGCTCTGGTCAGTTCAATTGGCTGCATGTCGGCAGGCAGCCTTCAAACTCTAGCCGATGCCATGCACATCCCCCACCTCTTTATCCAGCGCTCCCCAGCGGGAACACCCCGTTCTGCCTGCCCACCCACCAGTCGAGTCCCTGGCACAGATGACTACACCCTAATGGTTCGCCCACCTGTCTATCTCAATGAGGTCATCATGCAAGTGGTATCTGAGTATAGCTGGCAGAAGTTTGTCCTCTTCTATGATTCTGATTTTGGTAAGGAAATAAGATCTGTCTGTCTGTCGTTTCATGATGTACAGAAATAACTCTGTGTAGTTTATGAAGACACTGTGCTTTAATTGACATCTCAGCACGACAGTACATATGAGAGAGAGAGGGAGAGATAATGGATGCATGGTGAAATGATGCTCTTTTTTTTGCTCAGTTTCTCTCTGCCAAACATACACTGATACACAGGCATGTATATGGACATGCCGGGGCAGGCTGAAAGAGGCAGCCTGCATCTTCATGCAAGTGACATATCTGTTTGTGTGCATCCTTTATCTTTCCTCTCTTTATCTTGCGACTTTCTCTTTCCAGTCCATTAATTATAACATTAGACTAGAAACATCCTGTATCCCTTTTATAAAGAGCCACCCAAATTTGTCAGCCTGTTAGCTTTCTTCTACAGAAATCTGATATTTTGTACTGCTGCTCCTGTGTGTGAAAATGTTTTTTTTTATAATTTTCTAGGTGTATCTCTGTGTGTGTGGTTTGTGATGCTGTCCATGTTGTATGATTTCTGATTCCAACCTTGTCTGGTACTGTACAAACTTTCTCTATCTTTTCACACAGTTGTGCCTATTTTTGTGTTTGGTGTTACAAACTTGATCTGATTCACATATACCATATATCCTTTCTGTGTATGTCTACAAAAGGTCAAGGGCCTGCTCTGGTCTGATTTTTTTTTTCCCATCACTAGATTGACTGCCTGACATTATAGGTCTTTGCCATGTTTCTTTCCAGGTTAATCATCTTTCTTTAAGCACTTTTATTTGAAAATATGATACAGGAGAGAATTATAAGGTAATACTTCTAATAGACAAAAAAACCCCAAAAAACAGATACTGTGCTTACTAATAGAATAAACAAACAAACAAAAAAACCCATCAGTGACATCAGTCATTGCTAGTTGGACAGAAGTGTAACACACCTAAAAGCTTCAGCTCATAGAAAGCAGTGTGGTATTTTTCCACCTCAGGTGATTCAGTGTTAATGGAGCACCATTCCCCTCATTGCAGTCAATTAACACAATCAATACGTTGTATGCATTGAACTCCAATGGGATCACTGCTGTGGACATATTTTAAATGCATTTTCAAGGTTGAAACATTTTATCAGTGTACTGAATACAGTAGGCCATATAAATATATCTCCTAACTAGGCAGCTTGACCAAGCGGTTTAAATTGGTTGAATATTGAACTGTAGCTAAAGGGACCCTTTTAGAAATGCTGTGCTAACACAGCAATAAAATGACTGGATTTTGATCCAGTCTGGAAGTTGGTAGTCTATATTCTAAAAATAATTTCAAGTGTGCTAAAAACTTTAATCATGCCCTGTGAGTCTGCGAAACTGTTGGTATGTCTGCTAATGTTTATCATGGCAGTAGTTTGTAGCAAAGTTTGACCCATGATGAATGTTAGAAGGTCTTTACACTTTTGCATCAGATACTGAATAAGGGTCTGATAACGGCCCCAAATCTGAAATACGTAGTTAGCAACTTAAAAAGCACACTGTATTCATTTATTTAGATAAACCAAAACTATAAACATAGCACTGATGTCTGCTGAAGTTATAATGCTAACCAGGTAACACCAGTCCATACCTTTGAGTATTTTCTACTAGCTGGGGTTTGCTTTTAGCCCAGTTCCACTTGCCAGGATAATTGTTGGATGGTTTGTTTTGGAAGATTCCAGCACATCTGCTAAGTTATACAGTACAACTAATGTGTATTTTACGATAATGTTTGAGCCTAAATGTTTTTGTAAGTATTTAACTAGATGAACCCCTTTTTTATTGTACTGAAACCTGCATCAGCTGATACAGGTTCAGGTTCCTCTCGCTAGTCTGTAAAGTTAAGCAATCCTGCGAAAGCCTCCCATACACACCGTGAGGTCAGATTCTATTACGTTTCATGCAGATTATCAAAACATATCCAGTCCTTCAGGAAAAAAAGTTTTTATGCTCACTTTACCTATATCAAGACTTCAAGTGGATATAAAAAAAAAAAATTACCAGCTAGCACACGTTCAATCAACTATTTTAAATCTAAAATTACTCCCAAATTTGTAGTTTACATGTAATGTCTGTACAGTAGACGCCAATACATGTACACAAATTCAAACACACGTTTGTACTGTACTTCCCTAAATCCCTCTGTTCTCTGTGACCACTGATTCATCACATGGATCCTCTGGGGTTTCGCCGTGCTGTTCTCTCAGCCACAGAAGGCCCTTTAAAGACATCACTACTGTTCCCTAATGGCCTAACCCCCTGTTTAAGGAGAGAAGGCAGAGGCAAGAGAGAGAGAAAGAATGAGAAATAGATGATAGCAATGTTCCCTAAAGACCTTGAGGAGAGTTCTTTAGAGAACACACAGTCGAGTGTGTCGTCTCAAATGAAGCTACGGTGCAACTGTCCCAGTCCCTATTTTCAGCTCTACTGGTGCATTCTGAACACTGAGAACACATGTTTTCTCTCTATCGTCTCTCCCGGTCCTCTCACGGTTTATCCCTTTTCTTCATTTTCCTTTTTTTTTTTTTACCCCCCCCACAGTATGATTTTTTTTTCTTCTTCTCAGTTTGTTCTCAGATCTTGTATTCTCACTGTAAAACACGATGTATATTGAAAATTTGTTGTTACCTGCTGAGTGACCTTGCTCATAATCCACTCAGAACCACATCATCATTGGCCTCATTGAAAAAACACAGGGAGCACCGCTTTGTGGAAAAAACCCTGTTGACATTAAGATGATTTGTTTTGGTTTGCTGTTAGCCAGTGACAAGAGGGGCCTTAGGCACAATAGAAAAAAGCTATAACAGTATGAAAAAAGACATTTTAAAATGGTGCCTATAAGACTGCCAGTTTTTATTTTATTTTTTAGGGGCAATCAATACAGTTGTTGATTTCAAGTTTGTGTGTGAACAAATATGTTTATTTAATAAAAGTCCAAGTATTTCAAACTGCAGAAATGCTGAATTTCCTTGAGGATCAGAGGTAGGCATCTTTTAATAAATGTATGACATAATCTATGATCTCAAAGATAATGTGCTTAATTTGTGAACTCATAAATAAACATCCACTGATTGTGACATCAGAAACAGCTGGATGTCACTAGGTTGGCTATTACAAAGCCAGTTATTTGCATAGGGGATATAATCTAGAGGATACAGCTACTTACAAATACTATAACATGAGAAGAATAATATATCGCGTTTTTGCTGTGGAGGGCAATAGAATAACTCTCTAAAATGCCAGCATATTCTTATATCTGTGCGTGTATGAGCTTTAGATAGTTTGAAGTTCTGAATATTTCAAACCCTGATTTATTAATAAAATATGAAATATAGTAAAATTATGTCTGCCTTAGGGGAATACATTAAATATTGTGCCATGTTTGTCATAATATAGTAAATACAGCAGTTCCGTTGGTCTCTGAACTGTGCTGAATATATTCTAGGTTGTTGTGGGTCTGTTGTCATTGAACATGACTTGGTATGTTAGTAAAACAACATTGTTAAAACAATATTGTATACTTTCATTTCTGCCCCATTTTTATTAAAACGTCCTCCTAGACCATTGGACCAAATGGGTAGAATGGAGCTCCTTGTTCCATTTTTTCTCACCATCACATAGTGATCAGTGTGAAACTGCCAGCAAATATTCTTACAGTTTGTTATGTATGACTTTGTGTCTGCTGATGTTACACTGAATAGTATCACCTTGCTGAAAGAAAGAAAGAAAGAAAGAAAGAAAGAAAGAAAGAAAGAGAAAGAAAGAACTATTATACTGTTGTCTAGGCAGGCAGAAACTGAGTAGAGGAAAGTGCTTGCTCACTTGTGGAATTTTTTTTTTATTTGCTTTACATCCACAATGAAAGAAACCCACAATATGACAGTTAATAAATTATTAATTTAAAGATCTAAATGCATTAGATGAAAACTGTCAAATCTATAAAACAATAACAATAAAGACAACCAACTATGGACATCCAGTAGTGACTTGATATACATTGCAGTTGCACTATGTTTGTATACAGAGTGACAAACTAAAGGAACCAGCCAACATCAGAAAAAGTAAGGAAATGATAAATGGACTGGTTCTTTTAATTAAATTATGCAAATGAACATTTAATATAATAATTATAATTATAAGAAGAAGAAGATGAATAACTTCCCTTTGTATAGCACCTTTCAGGAAGGTTAAGCATGCTTTAGAAAAGACTATTAATAAACAAAGGTATGTAAAACTTTTTAAACAGTAAGAGATGCAAGGCCTAGTTGAATAGGTGAGTTCTGAGAAGTGTCATGAAAGATCGGGCATTGTGGATCTCTGATCGGAGAGTGTTCCAGATGGTAGTGGCTGCTACATTGAAGGCTCTTTCCCCAAAGGTATGGAGGTTGGTCCAATTGACAGAAAGGAGACCCATGGTTGAGGATCCTAGTTGCTGAGACTTTTTATATGGGTGAAAGAGGTTGAACATGTTCTGAGAGGCCAGAGCATTGAGGGATTTGTAAGTGAGAAGAAGGATCTTGTAAGTAATGTGTGACTTGATCAGGAGCCAGTGAAGATTTATGAGGGTGATATGTTGCCAGAGCTTAGTGTGTGTTAGAAGCCTGGCGGTTGAGTTCTGGCATTACTGGAGCCTGTCCAGGGCTTTGTTGGAACACGTCCCCATTGCAGTAATCCAGCCAGGTGGTGACAACGGCATGGAAGAGGGTCTCTGCTACAGAGTCAGTGAGTGATGGTCAAACTTGAGAGATGTTCATTTGTTCATTTAGCCTTAAATGAAAGTGTGGAGTCCTGAACGACACCCAGATGGCGAACTTCTGGGAATGGTGAGATGGGGAACCATCTATGTCAATGAGCATGTCTCCAGTCTTCCAGAGTAGAGCTTTAGGGCCACAACCAACACCTCTGTTTTATTACTGTTGAGTCTGAGTAGGTTACAGGAGAACTCAGTGCTGTGGTGTGTGCTGAAGCCAGATTGACAGGGTTCATAGAGCTCATGATTGGACATGCTGATGGAGTTGGGTGGCCACTGTCCTTTCCAAGATTTTGCTGAGAAAAGGAAGGACAGAGATTGGTTGGTAATTGTCAGAGTCTAGACCTGGCTTCTTGAGGATGGGAGTCACTGAGGCAGCTTTGAAATTGGAGAGTACCATTCCTGACTCCAGGGAAAAGCTGATCAATTATAAGGACGGTACAGAGCAGGTAGACATACCTTGACCAAAGCTGTCTTTATGGGGTCCAGAGTGCAGGTGGAAGTTTTGGCCTAAGAGATCCACTTTGTGACCTGAGAGGATTTCAAAGAGGAGAAGGAGCACTGAGGTAGATGTGCTACAGGGTGGATGAGATCTCAAACAGGTGCCAGATGGATGCTGCTGCTGATGGATGGAGTTTACTTATGTCTTGGAAGAAGTCCAGGAATGTGGCAAAGGTCAGGGATGGTGGAAAACAGCAATCTGGGATGACATTGCTGTTTGCAAATGAGAAAAGAGTAATAATGAGCATTGCCATGAGACAGCTACAGCTAAAGATACACTCCAGGTTTTGAGGGGGGTGAGGGGGCTGAGGCTGCTGATATGGCTGAATTATAATGTTTAATAAGTCTGTTGAACATGGTGTTAGGGGAGTCTGAGGCCAAATGGTTTGCCATCAGATTGTTCAGTGCTAATGTACTGACAGTCTCAGTGTTCCTGTATGTGATGTATGCTTGGTGTGTCGCATAGTCAGAGGAACAGGAACACAGCAAGGTGGTCAGAGCCAGCAAGGTCCAGGCACTTCAAATCGGAAGAGAGAGTTGTGCCGACTGAGGTAACCATGTCCAGTGTGTCATCTCTGATGTGGGTGGGACCTGTTGGCTTGGTGCTGACAGCTAACCCACCACCGTGACCTTTGGAGGAAGGTCTCTGAATGTACACAAAGCCAGGAGGACTGGCTTGAGTGGATGACATAAAGGTCTGCTGATTTTGCCAAGTCTCTGGCAAAGGAAGTCAATGTTCCTATAAACAATGATATCATGAATTATTTGCTTTATTGTTGAGTGAACAGACATTTAACAGCATGAAAGATGCACTGTTGATAGGTGATGTTGGGACAGATGTGGAGGGGATGGTGCTGTCAGAGTGCTCAGAGTACTCCCTTTAGGTTTATTGTGATAACCATTCTTGCTGGGACGCCTGCCAGACAGTACCGAGGCAATGGAGTGCAGAGGAGTAATTGAGTAAAACCAACAGTTTGAATGCAGAGTCAAAGAAACGCTTGCTAGTTGTGCTAGGCTACCAGCTGTTTAGTGGACAGTCATCTGATCAGCAAGTGTGATCAGTGAGAAAGGTAAGTACACAGATATACAGAGGCAGGTGTAAAAAGTCAACAAAGTGATAGAAGTACCAAGGAGAGAAATGAAGAAACAAGAGAACTAGGTCCAATACACAGTGAAAATCAGGCTCATTAGAACAGGAAGCAAAGTTTTGTCACAAACTGAGACGTGGCGACATTTACACCAGCATCCTCTCAGTCTGGAAGATTGGCGGTTGGTTTCATATTTAATAAACCATTCACTAACCCCTCTTGTCCTGTGGATAGTGGCATAATGGGGATGTTGTCCTGGAAGACAGTACTCCCATTAGAATAAAAATGTTCCTGTGGAAAAGGTGGCTGCTCATAACAAGTTTGTTAATTTGTATTTACCTTTGTCTTTAATGCTGTTTGTTTAGATGGCTGCTGAATTGCTGCTAAAGTGCTTGTTCTATTTTAAATTGAAGCAGATGATAGGTTGACGCTTCACAGCATCACTGGAGTGCTGTAAATTTATATCATGACAAGCATATTAAAAATGGCTCAAAACCAATTACTTTCTCACAGATAGTCTGAATTTAGCTTAGGGGAGAAAGACACCCCCCCACCCCCACCCCCCAGCCACATTTGGTGCTTTATGGGATTTAAGTCAGGGGTCTTTCTTTCTTTCATATTTTTTAAGTCTCGTTTCTGTGCAGTTTCTATTCACAATTTCTTTGCATGTTTAAGCAACCAATCGACACAGTGGTGCCAGTCTGAAGATGAAGATGTGGCTGCGGCACTACATGCAACAGCCAAGGGAGAGGTGGACCAGTAGCACCAGACAATGAGCACCTTCATTATCACTATAGGTGTAGACAGGTTTGCATCAAAGAACAGCTGCCCACTAGGAACATTCCAGATCCTAATGAAGATCGTAAGGAGGATCCTAAGGTATGCAAGTACAGCACCTTTATTGCAACCCATATGGATTTGTGAGAAAGCTACTGGGGTGAAAGCTCTCATATCTCCACCTCAACCCTGAGTTTCACATCAAAGAACCAACTCAGAAGGAGGTCAGGGAGGTTATGATACACCCAATTCAATTCCTGCAGGAATGTCTTAAAGACATAAAAATGACCCAATCACCCCAGGCACAGCACCAATATGTCCGGGTGTATACACCAGAAAGTGTAAGTTGAAACGAGAGTCTATGACTGATAAACTTACCACAAAAATCAGGACATTTATCTTTGATAGATAATTTATTTGTTGCAACAATGCTTTTTGTCAATAAATCTTATACCACTGAAAAGCCTGTCCATTTCCCCTTAAATGGTGCCACATTTGGAAGAAAGATACATTTGTGGTTTGAGCAGCAGAGTTCAGTATGTGAGTTCCACCCATGAAAACCTTGCAAAATCTTCCCTGCGAGTGCCAAACAGCTTATTCTGCTATTGACTCTTGTTTGGAGCTTGTGGTGTCCTGGTGAGCTGTGCAGCAAGCAAGGTTGGACCCCAAATGCAGGACTCTTGACACTGAACTGAACTTAAAGAGTGACAAGGAATACAGAATACAAAGAAACTGGGCTGGACGGGTGCCAGAATTAAACAGAACTAAAGGGCAGGGTGACACACGGCAGGGAAACATGGACAATGACACGACAAAGAACTGACACAGACTGAGGACTTAAATACAAACACAGGATAATGAGAGGATCGGGAGCAGGTGGAGACACAGCTGGGAATAATTAAACAGGATGAGATCAGGAAGTAAACAAGACAGACAAGACTAAGACTACCAAAGTAAAACAGGAAACACTGACTACAAAGACAGACGCAGATGCGGCGCATTGCAGGGAACAGGGACTCAATATAAATAACTAGAAATAACTAAGAATCAAAACCATAAGAAAAGTGTGACAAAACAACCAAGGCTCCAAACAATGAACAACAACACAATGAAAACAGAACCTAAAGGAAAAACACAAAATGTTGGGCATGAGGCCCAGGACAATGACATGATACCCCAATGATGACAGTCAGGCTTGTCATCATTGAAGGCAATCTCAATGCAGAGAGATATTTCCTGTTTTGGCCGGGAAACTCGCGTATTTTACCGCTCTGTCCCGCCGTCCTCCCGTATTATTATTTTCAAGTAAATTTCCCATATTTTAAAATAATAATTTTGAAAATTTATTCCTGCCGCTCCCAACTGAATTCTGCCACCTGGAGTAGCCTGGGTGGCAGTTCTTGCCACGTAGTAAATGTAGTAATAAAAAACAACTATAATCAACAATTAAATTCGTCGTCCAAGCTAGTGACCAGCATGAGGACGAGATGCAAGGCTGTTGTGGCTGTTGATAGGTTCAGATCATGTTATAAAACAAGGAACACACATACACAGACAGTTTTCTGGTATCTCGCTAGCGAGGAAGAAGCACCCCCCTTCTCTCTGGAACTCTGGAACGGAGAAGTAAATCTCCGCGTCTTAGTCAGAGAGGAAGTAGTTTCTCAGCGCGACTTCCTCTTGCAGCAGATTTTATTTCAAAGTAGAAGTCACGTGGATTCATGAAGGCAGGTTTACGACACGTAATAAAAACAGCATTCTTGGCTCTTCTTAACCTTATATGGTAGAAGAGAAACCATGGAATGTATATGTTAGCCAAGGCGTATGTGACTTCCTGTGTGCATACAATATGTGCTTGTACATGTATATGTGTGTGTATCTGTGTGCTGTGGGGGATGTGTGTGTGTGTTGCAGGCTGAAACAGCCCATATAAGTGAACTGCAGTGGCATTCTTTAAGGAAAGTCACCACATGTCCTCATTAAAAATATAAAGAAACAACAGTATATATATATAAAAAACAACTTATGAAAACAGAAGATATGATAACTCATAGAAAACGAAAATAAAAGTTCACATAATAATTCCAACAGCTGTGTATACAGTAGTTCTTTCACATGCAACCGAGGCCTCTGTTTGTTAAATGAAATGAAATTGTTAAACTGCGTTCAGACTTCAGTGATCCAATCCAACAAACTACACCAAACAAGAGTCAATAGCACAATAGCAGTTTGGCATTGGCAGTGAAGATTTGGCAATTTTTTCATGGGCGCAACCCATATACTCAACATACTGCCCAACTGAAAAATGCATTTTCTTTAGAAATCTGGCACCATTTAAACAAGAAGCAAATCATCAACGAAACATTTTTTTACTTTTTGTGCTAAGTTTAGTGCATCACCTACAACCATCCCAGACTTTGAAGAAACCACCTTCATGCTTTGCACCTCTTTCTACAGGCAGATCGTGAATAGTGAGTGAACTAAGTTGTTTTACAAAAATACTTGATCTTTGAAGAAAAATGTTCTTTGATTTTTTTTTTTCACTGCTATGTAGTTAACTTTGCTGCTAATTCTTCTGGATCTGTCTGCACACCTTCTACTATATTTCCAGTTCTGAATGCAAGCCCATGTTTGAACTCTGCTTAGAGTAAATTGCACAAGGCACATCTGAGTGATAGCTAATGAAGATTAGAGTGAAGGGCTTGAAAAAAATGGCTACTGTGAAGTTGTTTATTCCAATTCCAAGCAATAAAGAGCACATTTATGATTCTAATTTGGCATTTATCTGCATTTCAAGATATGGGCTGAAAAAAAAGAAACATCTTGAGCATAAATGACGCCAGGTTTCTGATCACTACTGATCACTGTATATGTCTTTGAACTTAATAAGAAGCTGAAAGATTCAGTCTAGACAACACATGTGCCCGACTGAACGTTACCGTTTGTAACAGCCTGTACAAGAAATGTGAGATATGTGTGCTGCATATGTATTTCTAGCACATGATGCATGCATTATGTGTCTCCCTAGCCATTGTGGGACCTCAGTCAGTGCAATTCTTCTTTTTGTTGCTGCTAATTATAATTTACATCAGGGAACATCTCCTGATAAAGATAAATTTTGAGATGGCGCCTGAGATGGAAGGCTGAAAATCAGATTTGATGTTTATCACTAGAGTAACTGCGATTTATATCGGACTTGGTTGCACCACCTTGGCAGCTGTGGTGTGGCTCACTCTTGGGCAAGAAGATCAAGCTCGTGGTCAGACTCATCAAACTCACTGCCAGTCTCTGAATAGACATTGCTGCTGTAACCCACCTGGTTGAGCAGGTGACCCATGTACTGAAGGCTGGAGTCCTCACTACAGGGGCTTGGTTTTGAGTCTGCCCCATTTCCTGTGTGTTATTCCTGCTCACTCTCTCCCCACCCTCCTGTGTACTGTTTGCACTGTGTGATGTTCTGAAAACTCATCAGCTTTCAGATCTTCCTTTCTTCTAAAATCAATGAAGTGCCCAGAGCAGAGAATCTTTTCACATCTTGATAAATAAGGAGCCACACAGGCACAGCTATTTATTTGTTGTGTCCTGTGTCTGATCTAGCAACTGGGATAGCGCATGAGAAAATATAGAAAGGTTCCGGCAAGGCAGAGGGTAAAATGTGTGGGAATGTGGGAGCAGGTGCTTGAATTCTAACAATGTTGCAGCCTTGTACAGGAAAAGCAGGAACACAGAGACAAACCACATATTCATGCAGACACACAAAAACATACACACACACACACACCCCCCACACACACACATTAGCAGCAGGCCATGTAGGAGGCAGAGTGAAGGGACACAGGGCCTATGCTTTTAGGGACCCTGACCACCACATGTGTAATATAAATGTGTAGGGGGGTGTACGGTATGAAATACCTGAAGATGTGTTATTTTATGTGTTCTTCACAGAAAATGAGCCAAAAACAAGGAATCTGAGGCTGAAATAATAATAAGCTGCATAATTGTTCTTTTGTTCCCACGCTTTGAAAACGAGTCTCACAACCCTGAACACTAAACAAGGGTTAATAACGGTAAATGGAATCAGGAGTGATAAGAGATTTATGTATAGATGGCAATTACAGGCTATATATATATATATAAAAGTTGAAGAAAGTATAAAAGATGACTGCTATGACAAGAAAGACATGGAAAAAGTGATGATAAAAGCAATTTCAAACAAATGAAGGTAAACGGTCACACCCATGAGTCAAACAAAAAAAGATCAAAATGTGCGGTCATGTTTTTCTTTGAAGGATTTTACTCTGGAGGAGACTGAGAGTGAGGCAGAAAGAGAGTGTGAACATATAAGTGAAAATAGAAACAGTAAGGCAGAAAGGGGAGAGGGACTGAGATCTAAAGGCATGGCAGATTTGGTAGGGCAAAGTAAAAGGCAGTCAGGCAAAAAAAGATGAGTACAAAAACAACTGTAAAGGCTGAAACCTTTTTCAAACACCAGCTACCCCAGAGTAGTAGTTTACATCCTTGCAGGTCACAGTATGGAAATCTTCTTTAGCAATACTTTGAGTTTCAGAACGAGCTCAAGAGGAGAGAAGGTCCTTTAATCCTCATATTATATCTTT
>VUQJ01011318.1:18125-32223 GCA_015108635.1 Andinoacara biseriatus
GATATGGAGACAGGAGGCCAAGAGAGGAAGAAGGAAAGAAGACAAGGAAGACAAAAACATATGAAGCAAGAACAACTGAACAAAAGACAAGAAAGAGTCAAGCCCTTAGTGGAACTCACTTCTTTTGGACCACAGCTGCTCCTCAGTTACACAATAAGGTGACAAATCACCCTGTTCTAATATTAGAAAAAGCCTGTAATATGCTAGTTATGCACTCATACAAACTCTCTTGCCTAAACACTGATCTTGAAATTGTCTTTGAAACTATCATTATTAAAAATCTTGGAAGGCCTGAAGATAGTCAGTGATAGCTCCTCTGATGCAGGCTATCACCATCTGGGAACATGAAAGTTCTGCCTCTAAGTAACTAAGAAATATCTTCATACTTGTACAGCTGATTAACCCTGATGTCCATCCTTAATGCCCCAGTTCCTGATTCAATAATGTTAGGTATATCTTTTAACTGAAATAAAATTTCTCCTCATTAATGAGTTTATTAAAGTCTGTGTCTTTTATCTTCGAGAACAATAGACGTATAATTGTATAAACAGGTTAGGCATCCTCTGTTCAAAGGATGATCAGTCCAAACAGAAACCACCAGCAGGACTGTGACAACACTGAGATGAATAAACTGCTTCACAAAAGATGCTGAAGCACAAACGGTAGAAAAATGTTAAATTTTTCTTTCAGACAGCATTTACTTTGTGAGTGAACTCAACAGGTGAAACTAAGGTATCTTTAAGCCATCTAAGGCATGCATGGGAAAAAGGACAGTGGGTTAAAATCAGCATCTGAAGTGTCAGGTGATGTGATCTCAGTCTTTTTTTCTTTTTTTTTTTAAGGGAATTTTGCATTTGTGTGTGTGCGTCTGTGCGCATCCAAGACAGACAGACAAAAGAGCTCACCCAGTAAGGCAGAGTTTCCATCTCCCAGGGGAAAGCGCTGGTAACGGGGCACGTTGAATGGAGGGAGGAGGTGAAATTTCCTCTCCAGTAGAGGCTCAAGGCGGGAGGCTGAAGGATCAGCTGGGTGGAACAGGTTATAGACCTGCTGGCAGGCAGGTCGCAGCTGGGCCACTAGGGGGAGAAATGAAACCAGGGACGTAAGCAGGGAGAAGGGAAGAATATAAACACAATAAAGTTGTACAACAATTCTCAAAAGGTAATATAATAGAATAGGTAATATCAACCAGATACAATTATCTGAAATATTTTCTATTCTATTCTAATATTAGTTTTTTTCTGTAGGAAAAAGCTCACCATCTAACATAGGGATCACAGTCTTTCTCAGGGCGAGTACCAAGCCAAGCGGAGAGCCAAAGAGGAAAAAGTCGGACACCTCAAAGTCAAATTTCCCCAGGGAGCCTCCGTCCAGCATAGTGCTGCTGCTTGACCTGCGGGAAGCTGTGTCATTCCGCAGGACGCTGGAGTGTAAGCTGGAAAGACAGCACAAAGTCATTTCCTTGCATAGAGTTAAAAATAAAACACATTCTGACAGTACGTGACAAAAGGACTCGGTGCGTATCCTACATAGTGAGTTTGTCCTCCCACAGACAACACACCTGGTCAGGAAAGCATGGTGTTGTTTTATCGTGTCCAGCTCGTAGGTGGAGGAGTCACTTCTCTTGCGAGGCAGCTGTCTCTTGGTGTCGTCGCCCGCGCTGGCACGTGGAATATCAATGTTGCTGCGACTTAGGTGGCGGCTGCCCTCCAAGGTTGGAGATGCTGATCCATGTGCGCTGTTGACAACGATGCCAGGAGAGAGAAGATCCTGGTCCTACAGGGGCAATTTTGTGAAAATGTATCGTAAAAATTTCCAGCACTTAACAAAAATAAACAAAAAATAATAATAAATGACCTAATTAAGATTAACAAGACAGGTTTAAAGTGCACACTGGAGTATTCCAGGCAGTTTTAGGATGAGCTGAAATTTTGTTGCCATGCATTCATTATGCTGGATGATGTCTCATTTACCTGTACACTAATGACACTGCCCCTGCGACTGCTGTTCTGGCTCTCATTTACTGTTTGATTGCTGCTGCACAGAGCATCAAAGCCCAAGATTCCTCCCACACAGTCCCCAATGAGGCAAACCTAGAGAGTTAAAGGGTGAGAAATATTTATTCCATATATCTGCAGGGTTCAGGAGTACCTAAAAGGAGTTCTATAATTACAGACTGAATGTAAGGGTATGAAAATAATTATTAGAGTTAGTGAGAAATAGACTCATGCAAACTAACATAGAAACAGCTAACATATTGTTTTGTTGATTTTACTTTAATATGTGGCTCTAAAAAAGACAACTCATGTACCTGGCCAGAGAAAGCAGCACCGTCCAGAGACTTTATGAAGTCAGCATACACTTGGTTGGCTCGGAAGATGACAGTGGCCACAGCATCCTGATATTGTGGAGAAGAGGTGGCGAGGAGAGGCAGGGCTGCCAGCGGGATGTGGTCCTGGCTGTTGGACAGACAACCTTCATCGTAGCTGTAAGGGCTCAGGCTGTGACAGAGACCAAAAATTCATTTAAAAAAAATCTAATTATAAATTTAGAGTCCAAGACATGGACAGAGGAGAATAAATAAATACAGGAACAAGGGACAAGAGTCATGAGCTGCACCTGGACCTCTTCCATCAATAAGCAAACAGCCATCACAGCTAATCTACAGTTAGGTTCATAATTTGTTGGACAAAGACACAATTTTTGTAGTTTAGTTTTGCAGTTTTGAAGTGGAGCTATAAGCCCTTTCTGCCAATAGTCATCATGGGAAATGTCAACTCTCTGCCCAACAAAAGTGATGAGCTGGAGATATTGGTGAAGACTCAGAAAGTAAACCAGGAGCGAAGTCTGATGTGTTTTACTGAAACATGGATGAATCAAAACATCTCAGACTCTAATGTGGATCTACTTGGTTTAAAACTCTTGATCTGCTCTACGCCAATGTCAAAGAAGCTTACAGAGCTACTGTCACACCATTTGGGGTATAATCAGTTACAGTATCACCACAGAAGCCATCCTGCACAAAGGAGACAAACAGGTCATGATCTGAAGCATAGCACATTATCTGTCAAACATGATGGCGGCATGAGCATGTATGGCTGCCAGTGCAACCATGTCATTAGTGGTTATTAATGATGTGACTGCTGATAAAAGTAGCAGGATGAATTCTGAAATGTACAGGGCTATATGCTCTGCACAGATTCAGCTGAATGCTGCAAAGGTCATCTGACAGCATTTCACAGTGCAAATGGATAATGACCCAAAACATACTGCAAATGCAACCCAAGAGTCTCTCAAGGCAAAGGAATGAGATGTTCTTCAATGGCCAAGTCAGTCACCTGATCTCAGCCCAAAAGAATGTTTTTCAGTGATTATGGAGGCAGAGAGACCCACAAACAAGCAGTAACTGAAGGTGGTCAAGTAAAGCCCTGGCAGAGCATCTCAAGGGAGGAAACACAGCATTTGGGGATGAGGCAGTCATGGTCAGCAAAAGATTTTAACCAAAGTATTTAAAAAAATCCTTATATTTAAAATGATGTTAGTTTGTCCAATTGCTTTTGAGCCTCTGAAAATGGGAGATTATGTATCAAAATGTCTGTATTCCTTAAGAGTTAATGAAATACTTGGTTAGACCCCCTGAATTAAAGCTGAAAGTCTGCACTTCAATGACACGATTATTTGATTTAAAATACACCAGTGGTCCAACAAATTATGGAACTAACTGTACACAAACCATCAATCATTATATATGAGGTTTGCAGCCTGCAGAGGAATATGTGCATATGTGTGTCCTCTTACTTGGACACGAGGGAGAAGGCTTCTGCACAGATGGCAGGGCAGGGCACCAAGCGGATGGCGATGCGTCCCAGTGCAGCAGGGTAGTGAACACGCATGACTGTGTCAAAAGCCGTACTGATTGTGTTGACGTCTGCCTGCTTGCTGTTCTGGTCGCCTCCTCCTGTATCCAGGATGTTCCCTCCATGCAGGACCAAGATGAGCACATGGATCTTGGAAGGCTGCAGACACTGCTGGGATGAGCTCTCCTGACAACAGCAAATAAAGAGGAGAGTTATGGACGGGAATGTTGAGGAGCAGCTTTTGGAAAATATTCAATAAAATGCTTCAACAGCATGACCAGAGAATACATACTTACTGAGTGAGAAAACAAACGAGCAAAACCACAGATAAACAATGAGGCCTTGAAATCAGGCATCAAATCGCTTTTAACCGATTCAAAAGTTACGACTTGCAACGTTTTGCGTCCATTGCTTCAAACATGAATTACACGGCAAACTGCTTTTCACAGCCACTGAGGGGTGAAGAACCATGAAGACACATAACAGAGCCAACCTCCACCTGGACAACCGTTCAACTAACTGCAAACGACAACCATGCTTCCTGATGACAAGTTCACATAAAATAGCACAGCACAATGTGTAGTTTTGTCTTTTACTTCCAATCCAAAACTTCACATTTCCATAAGTACAGGGGGGTTGAACAGAGGGTGGTAAGGTTGAGGAGTACACATGGATCTGGGTTTGGGCTACGGCAAGGAAAGGGGCAGGGGCATTAAGTAGACTGGAGGCATCTGTAGAACCCCACAGTGCACTGGGGCCAAAATGTTTACTTACTGACTGGTGCCTTGTTACCGTGATGGTGGGAATGGGAGAGCTATCGGCTTGGCCGCTAAGACAGCCACGCATCTGAACACAAGAGGACAGAGAGGCTCAGGGACAAACACCCCTTTCTCTTATCCTCCAAGGTTTAAAGCCTGGTATTTTTTTAGCAGCTAAAATCAAATTAAATCATGTATAACAAAAGTTTTTGAGTCGAGCAGAAGGTTTTTAAGGGATATTCCAGATATGGAAGGGCATCAGAGAAGTGAGAGTTAAAAGAATGTTATTTGCAATGACAATCAAAGTCTGACACACATACCTCATCTAGTCTTTCCTCGCTGGTTGCTCTTTCATAATCGACAGTCATTTCCTTAAACAGGTCACCTAGAAACACACATACACACAGACCCTAAACATCAAGTATCACTGGAGTGTCCTGGCCATGAAGAGGTCTTCATCCTACCAGGAGTTTCCTCTGTGTCTACAGCTTCAATCTTGTCCATAAGGTCATTGGAGTTCCACTTGGCAATCTCTTTTGGGAAAACCTCCTCACCATCTGAGAGATCCTCTGTGAGGGAAAAAAAAAAGATAAATTGCGATCAGTTGAAGCGTATTCACCGATCACAGGTTATAAACGTGTCATTACACTAACAGTGTGACCAACTGGAGTTTAAGTTACACAAAGAAACCATAAAGCAAACAAAACTTTAAGGTTTCCCACAAGTTAGCAATCTAAGCAGCACTGTGAAAATCCATGGATGATGAGCATGTATTTTATTACTACAATGGGTTTAAAAAATATATTCAAACAGCTTCCCCTGTGATTACCTGCTACAAAATACTTTAATATAAGTCTTAAATTCATGCACTTATACCACTGAATTGGTTTACTGATCGACTGACGTGTGATTTTAAAAGGACCTCAAATGGACCCTTTTTATGTGCCAATTCCTCTCAGTGTTGACTTTATGTTGTTAATCAATATTTGGTTTAAAATCAAATAATCTCATTCCATTTACCTCCACAGCATCTACACTACAAATAAATGGCATCAACGCAGGAAAGCAAATGAAAATCTTTATTTCATAATAACTTGGTTTGAACACTCATAGGAGATCGCAGTAAGTTTTACTAGTACTGTTCCTAACACCCAAAACCCTCTGTCTATAATGGTATGAGTTGTTCATTATTCACCCTCAAAACAGCTCTAAATCATTTTTGACCGTTTTATTAGCTCAGCTGCGTCAATATAAGTAACAATCCAGTCTTAAGCTGGGTATAAGATCATCTTTATTCCACTGCAAGGTTTTATTGTGTTTTCACTAATAAGCTGCAGCTTCAACTGTTAGCCTTGAGTAGTTCTAACATGATAATTATATATGACAGGTTAAATGTGTACCATCGCTGCTAGATTCAACCTTATTAAATGTGTGGCATCTCTGCAGAATTCTTCTGCTTAAACTTCCTTTTTATTCATTTGCATTAAAAAAAAAAACAGGTGTAAATATAAACTTGCACATGCTTCTCGAACACTTGTGATGGATGGTTACTGCAAGAGGATCATGAGAACATTAAAGACAAACACCTAAAATTAGGAGCAATCTGAGCCAAGTCACTCATTTTCCATATTTAATGTGTGCACCTTCAATATGTGATTCGCCCAGGCATCAAAACACAAACTGTTATGTTTGTATAAGTTCACTGTGATACACTGTCCCCATTTATTTACCATAATTAATAAGTGTTCATAAATCATGACATTTTAAGCAGGTCATTTGTTAAAGTGCAATGGGCTTTCACCTCCCTCTCTCTCTCCCTCTCACACACACACACACACACACACACTAATTAATCCATGCAAACATGAATACTGTGGCACATGTTATTATGAAAAGAATTAGACATCAAGACAATTCATTGTAATTAGTGGATTCCAGTGACTCACAATGTCATGAGCAACTTATTAAACTTGGGGTAGGTGGAAACTAATGAGTGCAGCAAAATTATTATCAGTATAATAAATGACTACATCATGGATAATTTTATTCTTGTTTCATCATTCTGACTAAACAGTGAGTTTCAGTCTCGCTCTCTCTTTCTCACACACACACACACACACACACGCACACACACACACACACACGCACACACACACACACACTACTCAAAGCATTTCTTTTATTTCTTTCATGCATTGTGAATGGTTTGTTTAAATGATGATGCAGGTGAGTGAAGGTGGGCAGAGATGGCTGTGATTTCTGAGCTTGACATCGGGATGAGACACTCTGCTTGTGCCCTCAGCCAAACTTATCCGGCAGGCAGAATGGGTGCTTTGAGCACACCCACCTAGTTCAACTGCAGCCCCAAAACATTCTGGGTATCTGGGAAGCTTAAGAACTGATCTGTGGTTAAAGAAATGTATTCATAGGAAATAAAGAAGAAGGGGGGCAAGTAGGTTATAAACATTTCATCCAGCTTCCACATTTACTTTAAAAGTCAGAGCAGCAGTTACCATGAGCGTCAAAGAATTCCTCATCCGAGCTGTCGTCCGAGTCTCGCGCTATGCTCTGCATCCTCCACTCAGAGATGCTGTGACGTGACGGGCTCACTGAGAAAGAAAAAAAATGTTATTTTGGGACATGTGTTTCAGCCTCTCTTTCTTTTAAACACTCTACAACTAAGAGGTCTTGCCCCCCCCCCACCATATATTTTATATATATATATATATATATATAAATAACTTCATCACAGATGGACTGATTGGTGGTCAGGGGTGGAGTGTTAAAAACTGAGGCCCAGTGCAACATAAACAAGCTACAAACACCAAAAACTACATCCCAACTGAGAATAACTGCAGCCCTAAAAGCAACCCTTGTCCATCACCCATCTTTAGTCTATGGATTATATATCATTAGCACAGAGGATGGGGTGGTCACTCAGAGGCAGTAAGAGAGGGGCACAGATGTAGCTGTCAGGGAACAGAAAAACACAGCAGCGCTGGAAGGGAGGGTCACTCGGAGGAGCATCAGCCTCCTCTGTCCTGTGATGTCAGCACTGCTGCTAAAAATAGCCCCGGAGAGAATGATGGAGGGAGGGGGGGGCAGTTACAGGAGTGAAACTAGGCTGGATGAGAGTCGGGGTCCATGTGGCAGCTAAAGTGAGCACCACCTTGAAGAAGGGGTGACATTTGAGATGGGTAAGTTCAGACATGTAGTCTATGATATTAGTGATGCTGCTAAAAATAACCCAGGTGAGATTTACTGTCCCCCCCCCTACACCTCCCTTGTGAGTAAATATGGTTGAGGAGCACTTAAAGGAAATTAAAGCACCTGACAGGAAAGTAAAGCATGTCACAAAAGTAAAGTCTGCACACTTCAAAAGCTGCTCCCTGTTTGCCTTTATTAAAACCAATTCAAAGGTCTGAGCTCACAATTTTTTCAATAGACTGTGCTTACTTCACCTTGAGGTTAACTCAGTGTGTACACCTGTGCAGAGCTGTACCAAAAAATGCCATTACTGTACTTCCTGTGCAGCTGTAACCCATATTCATTCTACTGCAGCTTTATTTCTTTACAAGAAAAAGAACTTTCAAAGAATGCCGTAATGCAAAATGAAAAATGACACACCAAAGCATCACACAAAAGAAAAGTGCCACTTTAGCCTTGCACCAGCTAGATGTTTGATCTTGCTGAATTCTTCACATACTAGCTTTCACTGTGGACGAGTCTCAAGCATCACAGCTTGCTGTGTTTACTTATGGGATATTATGGCTTTGATGTTAACATACATAAATATATGAAAAGGTAGAAATGAGTCACTTAACAGAAATGCGCGATGAGGTGTAGTACAGTTGTACAAGTACTGTGCAAAAGTCTTGAGCTACCCCTCATTTCTTTTCACTTTTGCTAGAAAAAGGAGAAATAGGTGCAGTGATTACCACGTATGTGCAAGCATACAGTGCATGTGTTTACAGAATATACAGGCAAAAACTGAGTTTGTACAATTTTAATGACTTTGAAAGTCAATATTTGCTATGATCACCTTTATCCTTCACAGCCTGAACTCTTAGGCAGCTTTCTTGTCATTTCTTTAAGTAGCCTTCAGGAATAGTTCTCCATGGCTTCTTGAAGGACATTCAAAGCGTTTCGTTGGATGTTGGCTGCCTTTTGTTCTGTTCTGTCAATATGATCCCACAGGGTCTCAATAATGTGAGGTTCGGGCTCTGGGGAGACCTCTGTTCAGACCATTTCTGATTAGGTTTCAGTGAATCGACTGAAGGTCCAGATGCAGCCATCATATCCCGTGTTAGGTCTTTTCTGGCTTTCAGATACTGTTCATTTGCTGTAGCCAGTTTTTCAGGCCTACCACTTCTTTTGTCCTCCACTTGTCCAGTTTCCTCAAATTGTTTAGTAACACACTGCACACCATGCTGAGATATGCCAGGTTTTTAGCTAATAGCTCTTTGGGAACCACCTTGTGCAACAAAACTATTTTATGCCCGTCAAACTGTGCTTATGTCCTTGGCATTTTTCATAGATTCAACTAAAGAAATGGGAACAAACAGGCTGTTTTGGTTCTTTGCCAAGTTGTTTTTTTTTAATGCTTGAAGGATTCATGGGTCAGTTTTAAGTGGTTCAACAAACCAAAATACCACCTTCTGAAAATGGTCAAGATAAGAACTGGACTGAAAATGAGAGAAAAGCAGCCAATGTCCAAAGAAAAATATTTAAAAAGACCTTCAGAAAGCCCAGAGAAGTATTGCTCAAGATACTTAAAAAAATGTTTTTCTCCTTAGAAGCAAAATATAATGAAATATGGGGTGGCTAGAGACTTTTGTACAGTACTATATGCAGTTGTAGATACCTTTCCCATCAATGTGGCAGCTTCACACAGCCATATACAGAGGTGACAAGGGTAAACACATGAAGATGGCATGTTCCTCACCTCCTCTCTTGGATGATCGGGAGGATCGGGAGGAAGTGGACCACTGCTTAGTTAGTATACCTCGTGGCTGCAGAGTCTCTCCTCCTGAGCTGGCAACGACTGCCTCAGCTTCAATAGAGCTGATTGCCTCTTTAACCTCCTGGTCTTTGTCTGGAGATGGAGCGCCTCCGTTGTCCTCGGTGGCCTCCTCTGCCTGGCTAAACTGAGCCATCTTCCTGGCCAGGGCTAGCTGGGTTTCCAGCTCCAGCTGCCTGATGTCTTCAATGGTCAGACCATACCACTCATCCTGCCAGCACCAGGCCTGCCGGTGGGCACGCACCATCACCTTTCTCAGTCCTAGTGGAAAACCATGACAGAAAAATGAACCCTCAATAACACTGTATCTAAATATACTGGTAGTAAAAGAAAAAAAAAAAAAAGCATAAACATCTGTGAAATAGACTCACCAACATCATGAATAAAGCGTTCAATCTTGGACTGCATGCCCCAGTAACGAAACTCCACCTTACAGAGTTTGTAGGCACACATGATGGGGGTCTTGCCTGGGTTATTGTTGTACTCTTCTATCCAGTCATCCCGCAGAGGACCCCTTTGGGTCTTGGCTGACTTGTAAAGCCTTGGGTCTTCCTCAGCTTTGTACTCGTGAGGAGGGATGGGATCTGTCACTATATCGATTGGGTCTGCGGAAGACAATTCATTTTCAGACGGTAAAGACTTATGAAGCCAGGTGTTTTGAAAGCATTGCAAGAATATTGTTATTGAGTCGTTAATATTATTTAACGATGTGTGCATAAAAGTGGGTGAGGTTGTAGATCAACTTGTACGGGCTTGTATTTAATAGCCTGAAATTCCTTTTATAGCTGAAATTCCAGTTGACAGACTCCATCAGGTACATAGAAATGAGTGGTTAAAGTAATTACAATGCTGTAACTGAGTCACTGCATACCTTAAAACCCATTCATTTCATGGTATTGTATCCATTGGGAAAACATACTCTTAACCAGATTAAAAAACAAAACAAAACAAAACAAAAGAAACAGATGCTGTAACATTAAACTACCACAAGTGGGCCTCATCCACCACATATCTTAGTATCAAGAGGACAGATAGCAAAACACTTAACTACTGAATTAGGAGATCATTACTTGCTGCATTGATTCACTAATACAGTCATGTGCTGAGCTTGCGCTGTCTGTGTAATTTGCAAGTTAAGTTAGCCACGTTATTTTATTATCCGAGTTATGTTTACACAACAGTTAAGGGTCTCACCAATAGTCCTTAGCCTTTTCTCTGCTGCTGACATGTTGAAGACATCGGCCTGGTTGCCTGTGTCGGGCTTGTAGTATGTTTCAATGTCAATGGAAAATTTCTCAACAAAGGGGCAGGTGTATCTGAAGGCATCAAAAGACATACAAAATAACTAAGAAAATAACAACTGTCCCAAAATAACAAAAGTGAGTTATGGTTGGTTTAATGTCTGCCCTCATTCAGAGACTTATTTTCTCACTAAATAACTTGAGAGAAGAGCTATTTTACTCCAAGTGACAACACTATATCTTACTGTTGAGGATACAACACTTAAGCCATACCCATCTGCTGCATCTGCAGCAAAACTGTCACTAGTTGAATAGATATGTCAACAGCACTTGGAGTCTATCAATATCCCGACTGTGCAGTCAAGGGCACATCTCTTTTCAGCACCTTCACGTCTTTGTTTGTCAGACCTCACACAGACAAATGGACTGACACAAGTGAGGGGCTGCCAACGTCTGGCTGTCTGGGAGTGCTGCTGGCCACACGCCGATCTGATGGTCTGCTTGGTAATATTCTGACAACTTGCTCTTAGACTTGGCATCATCAAATTAATCACTGAATATAATTAGAGGAGAAATTATCTTCTCCAGAACCTGGGCTAGATTTCTGTCTGTAAATGTGTATAGACACACCAGCTGCAGCAGCTGTCACATGCACAAAGCAATTATATTAATAAAAGAAATTCTGCATTTCTGTCAACCCTGTTTTAAAGAAGTGTTAAGGTTAAAGCTAAGGTAACTTTATTGTTTCAAATAGAGAAAAAAAATTAAAAATCCTCTTGTTGACAAAATGCTGCATCAAAAAGTGCCGGGGTGGCCTTCTCCGATCAGCTAATCTCACCTGGTGCGGGTGTAAGGGTAGGCGTTCCAGGACTCCTCTTCAACCCTCAGGGCTGCTTTGGGCAAGATAGAGCGGAACCAGCTGGGAATGTGCATGCCAATATGGTAGACCTTGTGGGTGTACTGGCCCGTCCCGCCTGGTCCATCTGTATACGGCTTATTTTCTAGGATTTCCACCCCACTGCCTTCACCACAGCTCTCTTCTCTGCTCTTCTTCTGTAAGAGGAATGATGAAATGCATATTTGCATATTAGAAGAATAGTACAAAGTGTGACAGTGTTAAATGAAAAAAATATAAACACTAAATTTATTAGAATTACTCACTAAATCTGGAAGGGATGTTTAAGAACAAGCAACTAAATGAATGTGAGTTTTGCAGAGACAGTGGGCTGTTACTTTGAGTTCAGTGATGACACACGCATCAAAATTGACAGCGTCGTGAAAGCACGTCCAGCTCTGAATTGCAAATCAGGAAGGTCCAAAGAAGAAAGGAGGGGGGGGGAGAAAAAAACAAAAGCACATGGAGCCACACCTTTCCCATGCCAGTGCACACAAGAAGAGAAGCTAGGTGGAGTCTGCAGCTGTAGTTGTGTAAAGTTACAAATGGCCATTTTGTAGTTTCACAGACAAGAATGTCAGAAATTGTAAAATCAGCAAACGGGAAGACAATAGCAGAGCATAGTCCAAGTGCTGACAGTGGACACAACAACCATAAAAAGTGAAACATTTTTAATGTATCATGTTTTTCTTTCCCCTCTTATCAGCAGTTATTCTGTCTTACTATATGCAGCTTAACCTTTGTTTAACAGAGTGTTTAGTGCAGTGCTAGCATAATAGGGAGACAGATTTCTTCAGTCAGCCGGGCAGAGAGACGTGATGGAAGCAAACCAGTGAATCAGTGGAGCAGGGAAGAGGAAGCCATGAGGCATCCAGCACACTGGACCTCATTACCTCTGACAGGTCATTCATTAGCAACCCGCCCAGCTCTCAACAACCCAGACACAGCTCCAAAGACACAGCACAGACGCCACAACAACCAGCCGTACACAACCAGTACATGATGCAGAAGTGAACCACAGTAACAGAACAGCAAATGTCAAGATTACAGTGTATTATATGCATTCAAAACTATAAAATATATGAAAATACAGAAAAACAAAAATGTGTATCCACAGATTGTGTACTTTAAGCATGTCTTATAAAAGAAAAGTTCACCCAAAATTGTAATAGAACACTATCTGGGTCCTGACACGTAACTGCAGCCTGTCAAAGGCAGAGTCCCTTCTTCCCCCTGAGCGATGGGTGATTCTCTCCAGTTCACCACAAAAAAGATTAGCTGCTCCCATAACAGGAAGTGAGGAAACCAATAACACGCTTAAAGATAAATGAACTCTAAATGTAATGTTATATTGTACAAAATACAGGACACTTATTTCATTTACATACAGACCTAGACTGTACCTGTGGAGGAAAATAAATGTAGGAGGAGGTACCTGGATCCCCTCTACAGGGGGACTCTCACTTACACTGTTTTACTTGTTTTCAGAATATTTTAAAATACTGTCATCCTGAGGCCCTGCAGTATATATGTTTAGATCCAACTATTCTGACAGGATAGGAGTCACATCCTGGTATTTTCCTCTCGCCATTAAGTTAGTGAGGTATGTTTCGTGGTTGAGAAGCTACTTTTATTTTTAAACAAACTCCACAGTTGCTGATTCAAAATATGGTGAACCTGTGTGGATGAATAAGAAACACTGAGAAACACTCACATTTAATTTTTTTGTTGCTGTATTTCCTTATTACTATAAATCTCCATACTGTGAGAACCACCTTACAATTACCTAGGTGCTGGTGTCAGGGCCAAAGGAAAGAAGCTGACAGAAAAGATAGGGTGGGGCACAGCCTGTTGAGGTGGAGATATGGCCAGGCTGTCCTAAGGCCCTGGCTTCGTTTATGAAGCTTTCACTGACGATGGATCGCAGGCAGGCAGGCCCACATGCTGCAGTTGCCCTGGCAACATACAGCAGTGAAGTGAGGGTAGCCATGCTCTCTTTCCTTCCACCCCCTCTCTTATTTCTTCCTGTCCCTTCTTTGCTGGCTCTCTTTTTATCCTCCATTTCCTCATTCATTTTTCCTGTCGTGAACAAAACCTGACCACTGGCATGCTGCTGATGTCATGGTTGCCATAGTGACAGAAGCCTCAGAGCCCTGTGGCTGTTTAGAGACGATCAGGTCAGGGGAAAGGCAACTATGGGTCGATAAAATGTTAGAACTCCGGTATTTGTTTACATACTTGAGAATTCGCACATGAAGAGTTGCTTTCATTGTCTCTCTTGTGTGCTCTGTCTATGTCCTGAGAATCTGAGAGCGAAGCATTTCGAA
>VUQJ01011322.1:2383-14200 GCA_015108635.1 Andinoacara biseriatus
TGGTTGTGGTGGGGGGGGGGGGGGGGGGGGGGGGGGGGGGGGGGGGCAGGACAAGGGTTGACCCTCTTGGAAACCTAATCTGGATCAATAGGGTTGACCTTGGGCTGGGATTTAACCAGACAGGCTTGAATGAAAGGGGCCTCTGCCTGATCACTGATGTGTAATCCTTGTATTTAAATTCATTTACATTAGACTGTATTCAAATTGGCTCTTATGATTGATCTGTTACCCCACCGTGACCTGATAACTGTGCCATAGTTCAGATAACATAAACTTCCACTGACTGTTATGGACAAATTTGCTGCCTTATAGATAACTGGCACGCATAAGCTGTAGATAAAAGATGGATGTAGCTTTCAAGTCTAAAAAGTGAAGAGCTTTAAACCCGCATTCTTTTTAATGGCCTGCAGGGGGCGGGCTCAGTAGCACTTTCCTGGTGGGATGATGATCTCATTTGCTCATTTCAAGTCTTAGTGAATACAACATGAATTAAAATTTTAAATTGTGGGACCCATGAAAGAGGTCAAAAGGGAGGATTAGCTCATTGGCTAATGACTTTTCAGTCTGAGTCATTAGCTAGTGTGTGCGTGGTATCTTTAGTTACTCAACACAAGCGGGAACTCCCGGAAGAACGGTGTGGAAGGACTTGACTGACCTGCACAGAGTCCTGACCTCAACCTGATAGAACACCTTATCATGAATTAGAGTGGAAACTGTGAGCCAGGCCTTCTCATCCAACATCAGTGTCTGACATCACAAATATGTTCAAAAATTCCCATAAACACTCCTAAACCTTGTGGAAAGCTTTCCCAGAAGAGTTGAAGCTGTTAAAACTGAAAAGGGTGGGCCGACATCATATTAAACCCTGTGGATTAAGAATGGCCTGTCATATTGTGTGTGTGCGTGTGTGTGTGTGTGTGTGAGTGAGAGAGAGAGAGAGAGAGCGAGAGCGAGAGCGAGAGAGGGAGGGAGAGAGAGAGAGAGAGAGAGAAAGGGGGAAAAATAGGAATCCCCAATTTTTTTGAAAATTGCTAGTTCTGTTCCGCCAATTTAGGATGAAAACATTGCAGGTAACTAGATGTTCAGTAAGAGGACGTGCGCGCTCATCTGGAGGGTAGCTGTGGTAACAGCTCACAACTACAGTGGATTTATGACCTGAAACTTCAGTCATAAACCAAGTATCCAGGGAATATTTCAGTTTTATCATTATTATTATTATGATAATTTTCAACAAAGAAAAAAACAGTTTATTTCTTCTCTAACTGGACACATCCCAGAAAAGCTCTCTGAATTCTACCTCATTATTGTTTCAACACTCATCTGGGATCAGGACTGTGGTCCTGGCTGAAAGGATGAGTGAAACACATAAGTAAGGCCTCCATTTCAAACTATTCCATATTCATGTATGTACACATTCCTGTATGAGACGTCTGATTACTGTAGAAGAAGAAGAAAAAAAACCTGATCATCAAAACAAGTTGGCGAGGCTGCACCAAACATCTGATCCATGCGCGCTCCTGACTGAATGCAGTCAAGTCTTCAAATCTGAAAGGTTTTGTTTTTCTATTGTCTTTCCATTGATTTTATTATTCCACAAAAAGAAAGTTTTATTGTGGACCTGAAGGATCTTCCTGTTTTTGGTCTCAAAGCTCGGGCTAAAACGTGTTTCCCATCTATTTTCTGTGACTGCGTTTATCCATGTTTTACGTACACAGAGTTGGGATACCCCCCCCCCCCCGACCCTGGAAAGAATAAGTGGAAGAAAATAGATGGATTTCAAAAAGTATGTTTATGAGCAATGTGCTTAGAAAAGTATTAAAACGTGAAAACAGAAATGCAAGAAACCCCATTTTTGTAGCTCTTAATGAAAAATCTCATGACAACCAGAGCAGCTTGTAATTGATGTATTTTATTGTGAGATGGGGAGTCATAAAAAATGAGCAAAAAAGAAAAAGGAAAACAATCACTATAAAAAAAAAAAGATGAGGGCGTTAAAAGGGGGAGGGGCATATAAAACGGTGTGGTCATGACACTGACATATAAAGTAACAAATTGGCACAAATAAAAACAAATCGGAACATACGTCAATATTATTTTGGCTTTGCAAAAAGGACAATTTGTGGGGTTTAAGGATCATCCTTCAATACAACAGAACACACTCATGCTATTAGACATACAATTAGTTTTCAAAAGTTCAGTAGCTTCATATTAGAGAGGGGGAAGAAAACTAAACTAACGTGAGAATGGATGCAGAGGTCACAGGATCCAATTTTCAGGCTTGCAGGGTGCGAGTTTCTTTTTGATTTTTTTTTTCTCAGGATAGACTAAGAAAAACATTTCATTTGTTCAAAAAGCTTACTTCAGTATGCCGGAGTCTGATTTTTTTCCAGGCTTGTAGTTATTTGCCATTGATTCTTTTCTTTTTTTTGTCCCATACTAAAATATATTATCGTATTAATACAAACTACAGTATTGTACACTACATAGTGTAATAAATAACCATAAAGAAATATAAAAAATAAGACACATAAATATAAAAGTTCTCTATGACTAAAGAGACATACCCATCTCGTTGGGGGTGGGGATAATACTGCCATTGCTGAAAACATACAGTACGCACACTGACACAGAACATAAAACAACAAAAGAGACAAAAAAAAAAATAATAATAATACTGACAGGTAAAACATTGTTGGATTAAACTCCCGGGATTCATATTTGCCTACATTTTGTTACCTGAAGAGACATCTGAGCATTTCATGGTGAGTTAAACAAGTGCACTGAATAAGCTTCGAAAAGGCAGGACACAGTCAACGATTACAAAGCATATTTCATCATATTTCATCATCACCCATTTGAAAAACAAAATGTGCATTGCAATTTTTTTTTTCTTTTTTCGTTTCTCAGATTAAGTGAAAGCAAATTCTTTAAAATCTATAACAAAAGAATACGTGGTAGGCTAAATTCTACTCTCTCTGGTGTGGTGACCAGCCAAAGTTAACAGTATTCCGGCTTATTGGTTGATCTTGGACCCGGCAATACCTGATCACAGCTGCTAAGCTCCAACAGCAATATTCAATGGCACTTTTGATATGCATGCTTCTCTTGTTTAGTTTGATTATTTTTATATTTTTGCATAAGGCTTTGAGTCGGGGGCAGGGTGAGACAGTTTTCTACATCCCCTTTCTGCTCGCTCTGAACATTTAAATCATTTTGTTTGACATTTTGAGGTTTACATTTTTTTTTTTTGGCCAATAACTGAACATCAGCTTAGCTCAGCAATAATACTGGAAACAAAGGAAAGAGGGCGACTGATACTTAAGTGCTGTTATTATTAGCTTACACTAACATATGACAGATATTGGTAAATTTGTTGTTTGATTTTTTTTTTTTAAAGAATATATTGCAGAAAATTGGAAATTTAGATACAATGTCAGTACACGGCTGTAAAGCAGAGTGGCTCCAACTCCATGGTGTACAATCCTCATAGCACTGTCTGCAGCACATGTAGCAGAGCAGCATCACAGATGAAGAGACAGGTCAAGCTGTGGCCTTCCTTTGGGAAGTTCTTTGTTGGAAAGTTTAACATAAACAATGATATAATCATTTCCCTTTCTCTCTCTATATAAGGAATTACAGTCTTTTCTGGAGGTGAACCTGGAAGTTGGCATTTTCTCAATAAAAAGCTTGCATTAGCTTGGTGATTATCACAGAAAATCTCTGTGGAAACTTGGACTGGGGTTCTCGCTGGTGCTGCACCCTGCTGAGGTACCGCTGCGCTGGGCTGAGAATATGTGCTAACCAGAAGGAATCGCTATGGTCACAGCTTGCTAGCGGCACGACCATTAGCACTAGCGAGCAGTAGTTCAATTCCCCCAAAACTTCTGTAGCCTCATTTAGCCACTCGTTATCAAACCTCTTCTCTGGGACGCATAATAGAAAAGGGGACACAGGTGTCGGGACTCCTGTGGCACCTCTAAGCAGCATTCAGAGCTGGCCGTGTTCCAGTCTGAAGTGGACAGAGGCCACCTTCTAGCATGTCAAGATCTCTGCCAGTTATATCTCATCTATTTAATCTGCAAAGGTATAAATATTACAGTTTAGGGGATGTTTTGTGGCAAATTAGCTATAATGTGCTAGCAAGCATTTGTTCAACTGGCATTATGAAAGCAAACATTTGTTCAAAATGTCAAACAATTTCTCTTAAATGCTGATTTGTTTTTAAAGTCTTAAAGTAACTAAATGCTGATGAGCTTTTTCTTCTTAAGGCTCACAATCCAATCAAAACAATTTCAAAAAGAACTGAAATGCTAACGTCTGCTAGCATGATGGCATTGTATATCTAATGCAGTAATACTGAAGGGTAGACAACACAACTCAACTGCTCCATCTAAAAGTAAACCAAGCCACTTGTAGTGCACAGGATTTTTCTTATTTTCCTTCCAACTTAACAAAATACTGACTTTTTTTTTGTTCATTGGCAATAAAAAGATATAGAAATATCTCCCAACTGTACAGGTTTTAAAGGTTAAAATATGAGTGATAAAATTAGTAACACTGATAGAAAGAAATGACTCAAGGTGTTTTAGTAATAAAACATCTAAAGCGTGTTCGCTCTAGCTTCCAAAGTCTGTATAATGCATGTCCTTCATTTGTTAAAATTCATGTTCGTCTTCATCTTTTTCTTTACAAATGGATTTTTCTAACAGTGAGAAATCGTTCTTCTGTGGAAAAGTCACTAGTATTTTTTTTTCAGGCACACCTGGATTTCTACACAGTAGTGAACTGTCAGAGTGACCAGACATCATCTCGTGCATTCTTCCTCTGCACACAGAGAGGAGGAGTCTGATTGTGTCTCGTAGAGGAGTCTGGTTCCTCTTTTAGTCTCCTTTTTCCTGTGGCGTCTCATCTTCAGAAACCATGTTCCTGTTTGTTATGCCTTGACTGTCCTCTGTGACCTCTCCTTCTGCGTTTTCACTCAGCCCTCTTTCAGTTTCCATCGCCTTCTCTTCCTCCATCTCGGTTTCTTCCTGAATGCTCCTGATCACGTCCTCCTGCCTCGAGTCTGCCTCCTCTTCTCCTATCTCTGTTTTTTCCTCCTCTCCCCCCTCTCCCACCTCTACTCTCTCGATTTCCTCTTCATTCCTTTCTTCTGGCTCTTCCTCCTCCTCCCCTCCTTCATCCCCTATCTGCACCACCTGAATATCATCCATGTCCACCACGCCTTCCTCCTCCTCCTCTTCCTCACTCTCCTCATCCTCTCTGGTGCTGCTTCCTCGCTCGTCCGAGTCCAGCTGGGACGGGGCCAGGTGCTGCCTCTCTGCCCGGCTCAGCACCTCCATGTCGATCTGGGCCTCGCCGTCCTCCTCTGGGCTCTCCCGCCCTCCTGCTTGGCTCTGCGTCTCCTTCTTGCAGTAAGAGTAGCGGTGGTTCATGTGCTGGGAGTAGGAGCCTGAGTGGGAGAAGCGCTTGCCGCACTTGTCGCACTGGTACGGCTTCTCCCCCGAGTGGAGCCGCATATGTTCAATCAAGTGGTGTTTGTGTTTGAAGGCCTTGCTGCAGATGCCGCACTCGTGAGGTCGCTTCCCTGCAGAGAAAGATGAAATAAATATACATCAGCGTATTTCTCTAAGTAAATAAATGAATAAACACAAGGACACGGGAGGAAAACAATAAACCTTCAGCGAACAAATCTCCCACCACGTTCCCTGAAAGGTGCCAATGCCTGAAAGCTCTAAACAGTATCTATCATCAGTGTATCCAAGGAGAACATTTCCAAACAATACAACAAAATCACAATAATCGTGCTTCAAAACTTTCAAGGAAACTTTATCCAGGCAGGGAGCAGCTAGTTTCACCTAACATGAGATCATTTGGAGCTGAAAACTGTGGTTCTGAGCCAGGTATCATAGTAATAAAGAAAAAAAACCATCTAAAATGCCTCTGAGAGTGTTGACCTGAGCTTGGCCACAGAATCATCATCATGGAACAATCCAAATCACTACCAGAGCTCGCCTCTTGCAACATTTCGGTGCTTCACATGAGAAGCTGGCAGTACTGAGGCGGGGAGTTGGCGGAAAGAAATTCTCAGACCTCTTCTGTGCATGTTGAGTAATACCTGCTGGAATGGAGGTGTCCACCCTTCTTTATACTGTAGCTCAAAATCCCCCTTTTGCTCTCTGACTCATCTTTCCCAGGACCCAGCAGAGTGAGTGATGGTGAGACAAGTTCCGTTTTTTTGTTTTGTTTTTTTCTCATTCCATCTGTGATTTCTGGCTGTGTTTGTGTGTAGGCTCCGGGAAACAAGAGTTTACCTGTGTGTTCATATTTGTGCCTCAGCAGCGAGCTGCTCTTCTGGAAGATCTTGTCGCACAGGTCACAGGCGTACATGCCGCTATCCGTCTTCTTCATCTTCTTCCTCGGAGGGCCCGAGTCTGAGTCGTTCTGCTCCTCGACTGTGGAAACGCCCTCTGAGCCCGTGTCCTGTCTGTCCTCCTGGGGAATAAGAGAAATCGGAGACACTTGTAGGAATGCAAAGTTAGGTTTTTCTATCTGTTTGACAGCAAAAGACAATTGATGATTCAGAATACCAGTAACTGTCTATGCGTCCTTTGCAGGAAATGATGCTGAATCATTCCCTGATCATAGCTCTTTATTAATCTTTTCCTTGGCTGGAAACATCCACACTATAAACCCAGCACACCTACAGTTTAGTCCTGTCCCTGAATGTCTACAGCTTATCCACTGCTGCAGTCAAACAGGATGCTTGGCATCACTAATGAGAAGATATATACATAGGGCTTCTTTTTACAGGACAGGTCTATGCCAATCCACTTAACACAAAAGTATAATACAACAACGATAAATCAATGCGGCAGGCAGAGGTGCGGCGCTTAAACAGATTCCAACAGATCAATAGAAGCTTTGCAGTAAAGTGCAGCTTCATGTCCTCTGGGTGACAGCCCAGGAAGATCACTCACACACCCAGGAATCTACATCCATCATTACAAGCCCATTAGGTGTCTGCACAATGAAGAACTATTAAGGGCTATCATTTTTACAAAGAGCCCAATTTTGACATTTCTATATATGACTTATTGATTTGATTTTGGATGGTTTCAGACTATCTATCATGTTATGGTGGTTCTGAACAATAAGAAGTAATGATCTGGACCTTATATGGATTGAATGTTTGACTGATTGTGTTCTCTGAAATGCTGTGGAAATTTATAAAGTGGTGAAAATGTAAAAATTACATCCTTTGTAAACATTAATCAAAGAGTCTGAATTAAAGTGATCGTTTTGATTAATTTTGGAAAATATGCTTATAGACAGCTATTCTATTCACCACAATGTAGATGAACAGACGGGTTGCACCAGGATTATTCTGAATTGTGAATCATGCAAAGCTGCTCTATTAGAGTCTGAGAATAAAAATAAAGACCTGAAAATAGGCATAATAGGTCATCTTTTTAAGCTTTCATGGGGAAAGTTGAATAAAGAGATGGAAACTCTAAAGCTACCACTAGCCACTTAGCTTAGTGTGCCATAAAGACTTGAAAGGGGAACAGCGACCTGGTTCTGTAAAAATGTAACAAAGCCCACCTCCTAGCACATCTAATTTTCAGGCTGGCTAGCAACATTTTTAGTGTACAAATATGAGCAGTATCATTTTCACAAAATATACTTTTATCAAGGCCAGAAATGCTCAGTTGTTAGTAAAATTACGGGACATAAATGATTGCGCACCTTGACTCCGTTGAGGTGGATGGTTTCATGCGTCTCGGTGCCTGCAGGGCTATTTGCTGTAGTGGTATAGGTGTAAGCCAGCTGGGGGATCAAGATAGTCTGTTTGTTGTTGGTGGCTAGTGCTCTTAGGCATTGCATTGTGGTCACAATGTCGAGGGGTTTGGCACTTGGCTGACTGGCATACAGTGCGGTGGGGCAGGTGCCCATGGCTAAGAGTGGCGATGCCTCTTTCTTTGTGCAAGTTAAGTTTAGGGGTTCATCCTCATTGGTGGAGCCAGAGGAAGGGGAAGAGTAAAGGCAGGCTTTAGGGGCCACTCTCTCTGCTTCGTCTCTGGCTGGCTTCGGCAGGGATAGGTCTAGGGGTCCCTCAGTGCTCTGGGATGTTTTGGCTGGGCCGGGACCTCCAGCTGTCAGGTTTAGTGGTGAAGGGGAGGCTGGCGAGCTGTGAGTGCCGTTGATCTCTGCTGGGGTAGCTTCTGTTGGGCTGTCTTGGGTCACAGGAGGGATAATAGTGGCTTTGTCCTTCCCTGGCCCCAGAGACACCACACTGTTAGAGTCACAGGTGTCCTCTTCCTCTGAGGGAGGTGTTGGGGCACCCAGCGATATCTGACCCTCCTGCATTTTGTCAAACCACTTCTCTACCACAGAGACTGGGAGGCTGACTGAGTCAGAGATCTTGGCCAGCTGGTCCTTGGTGGGCTTTGCATTTAAGGCAAAGTAGGCCTTGAGCAGTGACAGGAGATTCTTTGGCTGGCCGCAAAGTCCTCCCTCTGACAGCAGGGCAGCAACAGCAGAATCAGACCTATCCAGGACTGCTCCATTCAGCTTAAGACCATCCTTCTTGCAGTGCTTGAGGGCATGAAATGCTTCCAGACCACCGGGACAGTTGTCACATAGGAGACAAGCCTTAGTGGTCTTTTCCTCTGTTTCTTTCATCTCATTGGCCCTGCTGCCTTTGACAGTCAGATCTTCTGGGAGTTTCTGGGACTTGAATGTGTCTGTGGTTGTTTGAGCTGGTGACACAGGGTCTGGCTCTTTCTTTAGATTATGGGCTGTTAGCTGACCCTGGTTGGGGTCCAAATTGTAGTTTATAATGATTTTTGCATTTCCATCCTGACCCACTATAGGCAGACTGATGGCTGAGATGAGTTGCTGTTGTGGGGGATGAAGCGTTCCAGTAGTTAACCCCGAGTTTACCTGGCCTTTGGCATTGTTCTCCAGCACCTGACGGATGACATTCCCATCCACTGCCACTTTGAGAGCATTCTGCAGGTCTGCCAAGTTGATGCTGATGGGTGACACCAGCCCCACAGTGGGTAGGACCACAGCCTGCACTGTGCCCTGCAGAGGAGCTGCAGCACCTCCGTTGAAAACCCCACCATTCAAGGTGGTCACAGTCGGGGATGTTATCAATGTTGGCTTGTACTCGTAGTCCACAGGTTCAGTCTTAATCTGGTTGAGGGGCAGCTGTTCCTGCAGGGGCTTGCTGTGCTCCAGCTTCTCCCTAATCTGAGTGCGGAGGACTGAGGGTGGCGTGGAAAGTCCTGGTGATGAACCCTGGCTGTGGGATTTGGTGTTCCCTAGGCGCGCTCTGCCATTAACTGAGACGACGCTGATGCACTTCTTACTGCTGATGTGGGAGCTGTATGAGCCTGAGTGGGAGAAGCGCTTCTTGCAGTTGGAGCACTCATAGGGTTTCTCTCCTGAATAAAACCACAATGTGTATAAGAGAGCGAAAGAAAGAGGTGTAGGGGGGAGTGGGAGGGAGAGAAACAAATTTCCATTAGTGAATGAAGCTAAATGAGCAAGCTAGGCTATGAGCAGTATGACAGGAAAAGGCTCTAATGCATTTCAATGATGCTTAAACGCTGATGTAATAGCACCAGTGGGAAATGCCCTTCTCTAATTGCTGTCCCATAATGCCAAAAGAAACACAATTACTGCACATTAAGGAAGAGCACACAATGGACTGAAACACGATGAAGGATATCTAAATATGGGGAATTGGCTGAAACAGAAATAAAACATATATATTGGTTCAGAGGAGACTCAGACATCTGTGGCTAACAGAGACTCACGCTGCGTACACCAGCCCTGCTCACGTGCATGCACACGCCCATTCACAAACACACACACAAAATATGCTGCCATGGTGACAGGGGTTGTCCACTCACCACTGTGAATGCGTAGGTGCTCCTTCAGATGGTGCTTGTATTTAAATGCTTTGCCACATTCAGGGCACTTGAATTTACGATTGCCTCCCGACTGTGTGATGTGTCTCTGTCGGGTGAGGGGAAAGGGGTGAGTCAGTGAGATATAAAGGGAAAACACAACCTTTGAACTGCGACTAATTCATGTCATTAATCAATGGAGGGCAAAGGTTCTTGTTTATTTAACCTGTTTGGAAGCTGCTAAGGAAACTGGACTAAGATAGGCAGAGTCAATTTTAACAGTCACTACAGCATTATGCAAGCAGGTGTGCTACTGAAACAAACCATCATTAATAAGAGAAAGAAAAGTGTCTGAAATCAGTTTCTACCTGATCTCGTCCGCTCTTGTGGACCGTCATATGCCTCTCCAGCTGAGCACGGTACGCAAAGCTGTAGCTGCACTCGGGGCAGCTGAAGCTTTCTTCTGTCTTCTCGTGCCGGTACTTGATGTGCTCCTTCAGAGAGCTGTAACGCTTGTAGCCTCGTGCACAGTATGGGCAGGTGAGCAGCTGAGAGAATGAATCCGGAGTTCCTAATTGAAAGGAAGGGAAGAGAGTGAGGAGAGGAAAGAAGGGGTTAAAAACTTTTTGATGTTACACGTGGCCTGCTACAGTGAAACTCCTGCTATTTAACCAATCACTGAGGGATCCTCCCCCACAGGTAAACAGGACACAGGTACCCAAATGGATGATTAATCATCTGTATGAATGCCTACCTGTCTTTGTAAATAAAAGAATATATATAAATATATTTATCAGACTACATTTTAAGTCGTCTTTTGCACTTCTTTTGCACTTTCACTCCCCTCATATTGCATGATCTGATAGTCTATTGTGCATTTGAAGCATTTTATAAAAACACCCACACACGTGGGAAAAAGTGAGCTTGATAAACAACGGCTGCCCGTCTGGATCCGCGCTGGTTAACAGAGGGTCTCAGTTGGCCAGCTCCCACACAGGTAAAGCATTACTTTGTTAACAGGTGATGTATTAAGTTTCCCCTGCGGGACAGGTAAGGGCCTCGGGAAGGGAATGCACACACATTATCGCTCAGGTAGCTATGAGTCAGGGCTCACACAGACGTGACAAATTTACTCAGGTGTTGCTTTTTCTCTTCCTCCTCCTCTCACTATCCCTCCCTCCCTCTCACCTCCCTCTCTTTTTTTCCTCTCAGTGGTAGCAGGTAAAAGCCAAAAGCCCGGGAGTCATAAAGGCCCCAGTGTGCTGCACTTAACAAATAGCAGTGTTTGTAATGATGTAGGAAAGTGGCGCTAATGGGGTGGAGTTAACACCTGAGGTGATATAGGGAGCAGGTAGAGCATCCCCCGGGGCGAGTAATTACTGGGTAGGTTACCGCTATAGTGTGAGAGCTCAGTGGCTTTGAGATCTGAGGTGGAAAAGCGTGTTTTAGAGTGTGTGATGCTGTGCAGTGAAGCCCTGTACCATTCTCATCATGGACGCTGGTGTCGGGAGTGCCCTGACGTTGAGGCTCATCATCTGGGGCCTCCGGGTAAATGACGGCTGTGTCTCCTTGCTGGAGCATCTCCTCTACCAGGGCGTCTGTGCTCACGTCATCCTCGCCATCCGTAACACAATCCTCCTTTACTGTGAAGGCACAAAGACACAGTGATTACCGCCGTGACTGCAGAAAGAGATTATTGATTACCTTGTTATTTCGACATCTTTTTCTGTTGATGCATGTTGTACGTTTAAACCTTAACCTTTGTATATGAAATGCAATAATCCAATAATGTCAAAACAAGTGACTGAACTGAATCCGACTAGACTGGAATGACGTGTGCAGTGTTAAGGGAAAATCACAACATCCTGAATGCTGCACTTCACAATAGGATGAGAAA
>VUQJ01011322.1:14220-27248 GCA_015108635.1 Andinoacara biseriatus
AAGGCCAGAGGCTACTGTATGAACATCGTGCTCTTTGTTAGAGGCAGATGGAAAGCCTCTGTTCTCTATGTACTTGTTGAGACTGGGACTGATAATTAGGTGATGAATCTTGTCCTGATGCATTGCAGCAGACAGACATTTCACAGGACCACACACACACACACACACACACACACACACACACACACACACACACACACACACACAGCTCTGTGTTCTCTGGAGAGTCTTGGCCTTTAGACTGTGCTTAATATTCCAGCAAATGAGAAGCTGTATGTGAGAGCATACAGCTTCTTTCTCCACATCATATGAGCCCGAGCAGCTAGTAACAAGCACTAATTACCAAGCTGCAGCTTATAGGAAGTGTAACCTGAGGATGGACTTGGGGAAGCATGAAAGCTTCCTTCCTTCTTTCTATCTCTGCTCCTGCAGCGCTTCCTGAAGTGGCTGCCGGAACCAGGTATAGCATGTCAGCTATTAAACAGAAGCATTATTCCTTTATGGATATTATGGATATGTTAGCATGCCTGTGTGTGTTATTAAAGTGAATAATTACAATGGTGAGCTATGAGCTAAAAGCAAAGTAAGCCTACTGTGCTGGTGTTTACTGGGCAGATGTTTTATGGCTTGATTTAAGCTCTCCCCCTGCTTAGTGGAGATTTGAGAATTGTGTTTTGTGAATTGTGAGTGTGCTGAAAGACAGGGCCAGCTGTTTTCTCCTCAGAGAAGGGAACAGGTGTAGCACTTCATGACTCGCCAACGCACAGTGAATACCAGCACTCTTACACACAGCCTCACTCCAGCTTCCTCTGGTGCACCTTAACAAAGCTGTGAAACAATATGAGTGTGCTCATTTGTTGCTATGGTTATTAAAGACCATTTGAAGAAACCTCCCATCCTGGAACGAGCCCGTGGGAGATAAAATAAAGAAAGAGGCGGTCTGCTGATGAGCGTGTGCGTGTGTGAGTGTGTGTGTGTGTGTGTGTGTGTGTAAAGCAGAAGCCAGCAGCAGGTGCTGAGAAAGTCTAATCGAGGAATTCTCATCCCACATTAGGGGGCTACAAACCCCCAGAATATCATTCAGCTTTTCTCCCATGACCTCAGCAGCATCTGTAACACCCCACAGACGTGTTTACCCCATTTTTCATAGCAGAAGAAATCATTTAGCACTTTGGGAAATGGCTTTCTGGCTAAGGGTTAGCTGAGAAAATCAATACCTAACACTGCTTCGATGAGTTAAAAAAAAAAGCCTACCAAAGCAGAGGAGAGCTAAATTAACCACCTCCCACTCAACAAAAAGTCATTCAAAAGACAACTTAGCCAGACATCTGAACCACACTGAGATTTGCTGAAAAAGTGAAAGGTGAAAAGATGCAGAGAAAAAGAAATCCTTTCCCATCTATATTTGGTCATGAAGTTGAATCACATCCTTCACTGCTTATCCAGCAAGCCTCACCACAGTTGAGCCTATCCCAGTGGACCAGTCTATCACAAGGCGAAACCAGACAGACATACTACTCATTAACACGGTCCCATCCACACTTCCAGAAACTCCGTCGGGAAAGACCACAACTAACCCGCACCGCACAGAGACATAACACAGAACAACTGTGAGACACACCTGAAGTCCATACACTGTACTTAAAATATCTGAATGCTATATATTCACAGAATGGGTATGTGAAGGTTAGATGTAGCTTTATTTCAAACTTTATTATGAAGACTATTTGTATCCCCAAAAGCATCTCTAAATATGTATGATAATAAATCTGAAATCAGGCTGGTTTAAAAGTGGCAAAGTAGCCAATATTAGGGGGATGAGAGTTGTATATGTCCAGCTAAGTACAGCCTACTGGTAGAGCAATCAATAATTTTATTAATGATAATGTGAATTTGTATCTTTTAGAAGCTAACATGATTTTTGATGGCCAATCCAGATGCAAAGACTTTGGCCTATTTTTAAAAACATGTTCATGCTGAGTGTGATCGAAACAGAATTCAAACCTTTTATACACAATGGACTAAAAATACGACTCCTTGCCTTTCATGTTTTTGCTGGTTGGGCTGTAATTATATTTTAATTGCTATATTGGGGCTAATATAGTCTAAATCATCACTGAACAAATCTGATTGAGTCATTTTAATGGCTACTGCAGGCCTAAATAAAGGCCGTGACTGGATGATCTGAATTAGCCCACAAAACAACCTCTGTGCACGTCTGCTGCTTGGTGAGCTGTGTTTAACTGACACACATGAGAGCATTGGTTTAAATTGAAAGCCTTATATTTTTCAGTTATACTGACAAAACGCATGCCACATGTGGCAAAGTGATGATCCGACAGCACATCAGCGCTTTGCCACAGCGAGATGGGTTTAGCTCCCATCTCGTGCTTAAAGGGAGCATCCAAACACACCTTTAGGCTACCAAATGTTAAGCATGTGTGTGAAGTAGAGTCCCACTTGGGAGTTTGTGTTGCAAAGGTATGACAAGCTGTTGTTGTCACTCCTTGTGTTTCTCTCAGCTCTTTGTTAGGTACAGAGCCCAGCCAGAAGGGTTCACGGGCTTTGCTGAGGCGGCTCCACGTTATCAGGCTGCTCCCCTGCTATGAAACATCACACATAGGCCATTTATGTTGCTGACACAGGGATGTGAATGCACCACTGCACAAGTGCAAAATAAGTTAAAAAAAAAAAAACGCTCCAGATCTCGGCCCCCGTGAGGTTGTAGCAGGACGTTCTGTTGCAGCTCTCATCTAAAAAAGTATTTATTTATTGCACAGTGTAACCCAACTGCAGCACATCTTAGAACAAAATCACCAGACCACCCACTCTCTGCTCTTCTCTTTCCCTCGCTCCCTTCTCTGCCCACATCTCTGCAACAAGATACAACTCTATCCCCTGATGCATTTCCTGCCCAGGCCAACCTTTGCTCCTGCTGCTTCCTGTGGTCGTGCATCCAGACCCGTCCGTAGATTCTATCTCGGATGGGAGATACATATCAGCAATCAGAATTCACACAAGCATTCATTAGAAAAGATGTTTCACTTTATCTCCCGTCAGCAGGAGAAGGGATGTGAGGTGTTTCCAAATCCAGAATGATTTGCTGATCCTTGGCTTAGTGCTATCAAACATTTGCATTCTAAGTCTCCACTGGACAGTCTTTAATCCCTCAGAAAAGTCTTCCTTTCCTGTATACAAAGGGGTGGCTCCGTTTTAACGTGAGACACACATGAATGCACTGTAGGTGTTCATGTGCATCCATGAAGCCATAGAGAACCACAAAATGGATCAAATATTGCATAGCATCAAATATTGTCTCTGCATATTAGGCCAACAGTGAGGAAACCGTATCAAAGGGAGGGAGAGCCTTACAACTTCAAAGCACTACATACAGCAGTGCAGCCAACATACAGTGCACCCAGCTATCTTCTAAAGACTGTATTTCCACAGCCTTTCAGGATCATGTAGTGCCACTGCAGCCTCACCATATCAAAGCTCTCCAGCTCCACCCTACCCATTCTCTGAGATGTAATCACACTGCTCAAGTCGTTAAATGTAAAGCAGAGGGCCTCCCAGGTCACCGCTCTCTTTACCTTTCCCTCCCCAAGAGTTAGTCAGCCTGTCTTTAGAGGAGAGCAGACTGCAGTTTACTGCAACAATACTGCGCTGCTCCACAATCATTTAGGAGTGAATGAGTAATGACAGCGAGCAGGGGACCCATGATACCGTATAATCAAGAGGAATGATTCCCAAGAAGAGAAACGGTGAGGGAGTGTATGAGGAGGTAAAGAACGGAAGGGAGAGATGGTAAACTAAATGCAGAAAAACAACCTTTTTTCAGCTTTGGAGTGTAGCAGTCTCTGGAGACGGGGTGTCGAGGCTTTAATTTGAAGCAAACCAGGCTATGCTGAGAAGAAGACTAGTGGGTGGTGGTCACTTTTTCAAGGCTGCATCAGATACTCTGTTCTCAGGAGTGCAAACCAACAGAGGGAGGGATGAAGGGATGAGAGACGAAAGACGTGGGTTTGTTTAAAGGACTGCGGCTTTCCCAGCGTTTCATCAGTCCGATCCAGAGCGACAGCTAAGATGCTGCTTGATGTATGAGGAGGGGCTAGACCGAGAGTGTGTGTGTGTTTGTACATGAGTGAAGGCATAAGAAAATATGCCTGATCAGGCATAACTGTGGAGCGCTGCCAGCTCACTGAGCTGTTTCAGTGTAACTCATGCTTTTGAAGTGTTTAATGTTCACAAGCCTGGGCCAAGACCAATGACATTATTCTTCCTCCAACTTTCCCTTGATGCGAGGAAGTGCAGCTGGAGAGCAGCGATGAGAATGACAGCATCGCCTCGGGAATAGGTGGCTGCAGCGTGCACAGGTCTGTGGTTTGACTTCACGTAAGTTTGCCTGTGTGACCGAAACCATGCAACAGAAACTGAAGGCTGCTCATTGCGGAGGAATTTCTGAAAACAAATTAAAAAAAAAAATCCCTCCTTAAACTGAAAGTGATATGTTACTGGACATTTTCTCTCGAGCTCTGACTAAACTGAAGTGTTCTTTCTGTTTCACACATCTCTCACCTGTGGAAAAATTTTAAAAAAATACCAAGCAGCACAACAGCCTAAAATGCTGAATATCTAACTACCAGTGCCACAAGTGTGAATACAGATTTATGTGCACATGCAGTGTGAGGTCAGTGGCCCACAGGCCTTGAGCCCAGGTTGAAACACCAACATCCTTCAGCACCTGCAATTGTTGTTTAGTGGGGGTAGGGGGGCCTTGTGACGTCAGCCCCTTCCTGTGGCAGCGAGCTGCCTCTGATGTCACTTCCACATGCTTTGAGGTAAAAAGAAGTTCACGGCGGCCCCACCAATGCCCACCAGTGCCATAAAGTACTCCACTGGCTCTGTGGGCCACAAAGTTATTTTCTCTGCCTGAAGGTCTCTCCCTCTGTTGGCATTGTCTTTGTTTAATATCATGCTTCCTGCCTTAGCTGGATGTAGTACCTGTTTCCTTACACTCTGTTTCACAATGAGACAAAGCCTGGTACTTAACTGTGTACAGATGTCAGCGAGGCCTTTCTTAACTTAGCCTACAACCCACTGGCTGAGGGCAAAACAACAGCAAAGAACCAAAAAAAAAGAAGAAAAAAAAATGAAGCATTTGCTGAAACTAGTGTGGCAGGAATACCAGTCAAGCAGGAAATCGTATCTAACAAGCATTCGCACTGAACTTTTTCTCAGTGCAAAAAACGGAATCCATTTCAGAAGGAGGCCGAGGAGGTTGGTAGTAAGATGAGATGTGTGCTTGCATCCTTCTTAACAATTAACAGTGCACCCCACATTCTTACCTCGGTCCCAGCAGTGCTCCCTAGGGTGCTCATCATCTGGCAGGGTGCTTTCGCAGTCGGCCCCGTCCGCCAGGCTGCCTTCCTCCTCCACGATGTGCAGCTTGTCCTCGTCGTCTGAGTCTGAGCCGGCTTCCACCACATTATTGTAGGAAGTCACTGGAAAAAGAGAAATGAGGGAAGACGTCAGAACGACTGGAGCATTTTTTGCTGCGGGAGCAGCACCAAAATATTTGACAATTTGGGTATTTGTTAATTGGATAGGTAATTATGGGATCGATATTGTAATCTGGTGCTCCGATATACTCAAACATTCAACTATTCAGTAGGCTAGATTTTTTTTCTCATTATTCTGGGACTCGGATATTTGTTTTTAATGTGGAAATATAAAACTTGCAGCAGTATTCGTCACTGTCGCCACTTTTCATACACCTTTTGGGGCAGATTTTTTCCTAAGAAAAAAATCTATGTAGAGTATCCTGAGCAGCTCCGTGTCTCTGTTCTGCTCTTTGAGTGAGCGAGCAGCGAGGCTTCAAAGAGCCACAGAGAGCAGCAGTTCACACTGTGAGAGAAAAAAGTAAGAGACCTTCTGTTGTTGTGTTTAACTTATGCATGGTGACTTTGCTGTGGTTGTAAAATCATACATGAGTCTGATGGGCAAAGCTTCCATTATTTTCTGTTGATTAGTGCTGGGAGCTACACACATTTAGTATTTTTATTTTTATTAAGATAATAAGTGGTGTGCTGTATGTGCTGTGTTTATGGGCAGTGAATGTGAAAGGATCCAGCGAGGTTAAATATATGTACTATGTCATTTAAATGTCAAAACTATTAAAGGGAATGGCTGAAGGAGGAGGAGGGGGGCAGGGAGCTGCAAAGACCAGTTAAACAAACCCAACCCAATAACCCAGGCTAAATAGATTAGATGAAACTTAAAATGACCCCTTTGGGAATGAGGGTTGTTAAAGCCTGAGAGAATAAAACCGCACACAGTGAACGAGGGGCTGTTAAAAATAATGTCATGGAAATTTTTGATGCCCTGCGTAGTAAAAATCTGAGAGATCTGAATCCAACAGAGAAGACAAACTTCGGAACAACAGGCTCCGTGTAGCAGAAAAACAGAGAAAATTCACACTTGCGTGCACACACACACACACACTGAAGCAGCGTGTGAGATCATTAGATTGCAGGATGAAGTGGTGTGTGTGTGCTGTGTGGGAGTCGGTGTGACCTGGTCGGGCTGAAGGAGCCAGGAGACACTGAGACAGCCAGCCTACAGAGAGGGTTATTACGGGGAGTAAATTTTCCTGACCCACTGTCTGTTTCACATTTGTGTGTATGTTTGTGTCTATGTGTGTGTGTTTGTGCGTTTGAGCGCTGACTGTGTGCTCCTGTGTCTTCTTTTCATTTCCACCATCTCTCAATTCCACCTGTGCTACTTCCACCCACTCTCTGTCCATTTCTCCCCCTCCCCTCCTCCTCCTCCATCCCTCTGTTCCACTGAGAGAGCTACAGATCCTCTCGGAGGCCAAATCAATTCTCCAGTGAGAGCAGCCCAGTCAGCAGAGGGCCCGGGCTGCAGCGCTCAAACTACCTCTCCGGCTACTTTATCTCACATCACACAACACGTTCACACACACACACACACACACATCACCTGCATTCACTCACTGAATATGCACTGCGAGTACAAAGCACCTGAACATTTTTTCCCTTCACTCTCCCCATCCCCACTCGCCCACCTCTTTCTGAAGTGGCTGCAAATTTGTCAGGAGGAGGCGTATCCAGGAGAATCGTGAGCCTCTATTTCAATCAATGAGAATTGTTTTGGCGAGGTTTCTCTCTTTCTCTCTTTTGCATTGTGTGGGTCATTATGACTGGTTCATATTCACACAGACTCAGTAAATGTGCAAAGGTTCAGGCTGAGGGGGGGGGGGGGGGGGGGGGGGGGGGGGGGGGGGGGGGAGGGGGGGGAAGAAGGCAGATGATCCACTGTGCCGTCCCCTGAAGGGAACATCCAAAAAGTAGATGAAAAAGTTATTCTAGCTGTGAGTCAGCGGTGCTAACCACTGCCCCTCTTCAAATGTTCACTCCAAAATATAAGATATCGTCCAGATATCTAAAAACAAACCCTTTAGAACACAAACACACAAGAAAATAGTACCTCTTTTTCTTTGGCCTGTAACTTCCTCTTCAGGTTATCCAGGTCATTTTCCATCGGCTGATTCTTACCACTGGAAGTTGTGTCTACTTTGTCCTTCAAATGATATAAGAAATTTATTTTTTAATCAAAGAAGGATTCAAGTTTTTTTATTTGCTTTTTGCAATTGCATGAACCAAGGTCTACGTAGACACATTGGAAGTTTTTGCACAGTATAAAGAATAAAGCAATAAGTATAAAATATAGAACAAAGAGACAATATAGAAATTAAACGAAATCAACTGTTGAAACTGTATACAACATTAGGAGGTAGAAAGCATAGAATTATATTTTATAAATTATAAATTATAAATTATGGGGCACTATCTGAATAAAGAAGAAAGAAAGAATAAAGTATGAAAAAGTATAAAGTATAAAAAGGCTTGAAGCAGGAATAAATTAATTTGGCTTCAAATTCTCAAGGTCAATTCAAGGTCAAATATAACAGAAAGATTGGCTACTGCTTTTAATTTTGATTTGTTTAATATAAATAAAATGAAACTGAACTAAAAAAATGCTGGCATTGTGTTAATATGTGAGACTGTTTTCTCCTTTTCATTACTGTATGTTATTCTCTTTCAAAATGCAACATCTGTTCCTGTTTTATTTTTATAAAAAAATTAGGACTTCAAAGATTATGATCACATTTAATTTTAAACAACCTAAACAGGGAAAAAAAGTACTGATGCAAAGAGACGAACCTCGGGGGTTTTGTTCTTCAGATCTTTGTTTAGGGTCTTCTCTTGATTCTCACTCTGCAGCTGCTGCACATCAGTGTTTATGTCTTTAGTCTGAATCTAAAAAAAAAAGTAAACATACATGAAAATCTTAATTTTACAGCTTTTAATTGTTCAGATTCTTCTTTTCCACTGGTTAAAAAAAGTGATATCAGAAATCATGATCCTATGAAGCAGATAAACAATTAAAATTTGACAAACCTTATTTTTCTTGGCCGTGTTTGTCTTGGTCATATTTAATTTCAGAGTCTCTGTCTTCGCCTCCACCTTCACTTCTTTCACAGCTTCCTGCTTCCCCTGAGCTCCATCGACCTCATCCTCAGCTTCTATGACTTTGGACTGGGAGAGACATGACAAAGTTATAGAAGCACATCGTCAGCCTAATAGCATAATTGCCTAAGTCATATTTTGGCCAAAATTTAGATATCTATCTAAATGAATCTACATTGTTAGCAGAGTACAATTAGGTAGGTATCTCAAAATATGACTTAGGCACTTGCGCTATTAGGCTGACGACATCATTAAACGTGTCATTTTAACTCAGCATGGCAACGGTTAAAATCTTGGCTGCACCATGGGCACTGACAAATAAAATTAAGAGTTGTAAGTAACAATTTTACAGGTGCAAGATCAGACAGGCCATGAAAAAAATGAAGTCTGCTGGAAAAGGTACAAATGCATAGATTGCCAGTGGGATACATCTGAGGAGTCTGATGAGGAAGTCACAGGTGCTGAAGTTGCTCCTGGTGAAACCCAAATCCAACAGTAGTAACGGCTCTTGGAGCGCAGTACCTCCTGGCTTCAGTGGCAGAACAGCTGCTCCAGATGTCATTAAATGACCTCTGAGATTACAAGGTTTGCTGGGACACTGAGACACAGTTTGGTCTTTTTATGCCACTGTCACTAACAAAACATCTTGAGGCAAATATGCATTAGTAAAATTTGACCCGTAACAGTCCAGATATACTATATCTAAAAATATTTAAGTAAAGTAAATAGTAAATATATAAAGATGATATATAAAGCAAAGATGCTTTATTGTTTTCTTTATGACCCAAAAAATCTTAATGTTTACTTGGATAAAAAAACCTAAGAAGATAATTTTGTTACATTTGCAATTTTGCTGTTACATCTTTCCCCCCTCACACACGGTTACACGGTATCTGTAATGTTTTTTCTTTTTGTTTTTCCATTATCTCTCTGCCCGTGTACCAAAATTCTCTCTCAGCTTTGTGCTTCTGATTTATCTCTGATTGAACTTCTGTGTTATTCAGATTAAACTTCCATTCTGATGCACTGCTCTTTGCTCTTTGTTTCTCTGGAGTACATAAGCATATTCTTCATTATTTACTTACATGTTTGCTCGGATTTTCTGTTTTTCCTGAGCTCAAAGCCTTAGTTGAATTCCTCTCAGCTGTCCTAACTTGCTTTTTGCCTCCTGTCACAAACACAATAACAAAGTTAGTAATTGTAGATTAGTCTTTAGTTTAATCCTCATAAAGCCTTGCTCTTAATCACACACTGTGACACAGTAATATAATCAGATACTATTAGACTGGAGTAAAAAATTTGAACTGTTATTTATTTAGTTTGTTAAATGTGTCGATTGAAAAATAAATTTGTGACTCACTGTTTTTATTTTGTGTACACTTGTATGTGACAGCAACAACCAAGAGAAAGATCCCAGAGACAGCAGTAAAACAGATGCAGATGAACTCAGCAGTAGGAGTCAAATTCTCTGAAGTTAAAAAAAAAGAAAATCATAACATTAATAAAAACAAGAAGCACTCAAAACACCCACAGAGGCAGCACACTCTCTGAGCTGCATTTACTCTCTGGGCTGTATTTACTTTCTGAGCTATATTTACTCAGTGAGTTATAGTTACTCTCTGAGTTATATTTACTCTCTGAATTATATTTAATCTCTGAGTTATATTTACTCTCTGAGCTAAATTTGCTCTCAGATATATTTACTCTCTGAGCAGTATTTACTCTCTGAATTATATTTACTCTCTGAGTTATATTTACTCTCTGAGCTAAATTTGCTCTCAGATATATTTACTCTCTGAGTTATATTTACTCTCTGAGCTATATTTACTCTCTGAATTATATTTACTCTCTGAGCAGTATTTACTCTCTGAGCTATATTTTCTCTCAGATATATTTACTCTCTGAGCTATATTTACTCTCTGAGTTGTATTTACTCGCTAAGCAGTATTTATTCTCTGAGTTATATTTACTCTCTGAGCTAAATTTCCTCTATGCATTATATTTACTCTCTGACTTTTATTTACTCTCTGAGTTATATTTACTCTCTGAGCTTTATTTACTTTTAAGGGAATAGTTTTATATTTTATATCATATATTCATTTTTTTTTTTCTTTGTTCTTTTTAAACTTGCTTTCAGAAGTTGGGAGTGCAGAAAAAACAGGCAGATTTTTGTTATTTATCCCACTGAAACCCATGTTAGTGCATCATTTTCTTTAAGTAGATTCATTCTCTCTCGATGCAACATTTCCTTTGACTATCTGAGACATTTTGGGGTCACCTTGAAAGAAAGGCCAATGTAAGATGTAAAGGTGAGATCAGAGTTCAAATGTGACATATTTAAACACAAACTAAACTGTGATTTTTAGAACCCCCACATATCATTCCATATATACCTACATGTTGTTAATCCAAAGAGTGGCAGTAAGAAACAGCTGTAAATAGCTCCACACACCAGGAAAAAACTGTTGGTACCATTAACTTAATATTTTGTTGTACAACCTTTATGAGGCAATCGCTGTAATCAAGTTCTTTCTGTAACTTTCAATGAAACGTTTGCACCTGTCAACAGGTGTTTTGGCCCGATGACTGTGAGCAAACTGTTGTCTCAGGTTTGAAGTGTTTGCTGTGTTTTGGATCATAATCCTGTTGAAGGACCCATGACCTGCATCTGAGACCAAGCTTTCTGTCACTGAACAGATTCAAGACCCCCTGCAAAGCAGCCCCAGAACATAGCTGAGCCTCCTCCATGTTTCACAACAGTGTTCTTTTCTTTCTATGCTTCACTTTTGCATCTGTGAGCACAGAGCTGATGTCATTTCCCATAAAGCAACACTTTTGTCTTATCTATCCACAGGATGTTCTCCCAGAAGCTTTGTAGTTTGTTAATATGCATTTTGGTAAATTTTAGTCTTGTTTTTTTTTTATTTGCTTTCAGCAGTGGTGTCCTTCTCGGTCCTTGACCCTGACGTTCACCTCTATTCTCTTTGGAGGTTGTTCTGGGCTCTTTGGTTACCATTCAGATTATCCGTCTCTTCAATTTGTCATAATTTTCTTTTCTTGCGGTCATGTCCATTGAGGTTGGACATTAAATCTCTGAATATATTCAGCTGTGGTCAGAGGAACATCAAGCTGCTGGAAGATGGTCTCTGTGGTGCATGTTCAGTGTGATACACACCATGATACCAAACAGCACAGCGACTACATGACTCCACTGTACACTGCAACAAAGTTTATCAGAATGCATTCAAATCTTTTGGAGCTGCTGTGTTTACAGGCACGCACACGCTGCCAAAAACCTTTTGAGCCCTGAGCTTTGAGTGATAATATGATCATTACCTGGGGTAATTGAGAATCCAAACCAGCTTTTCATGCTCATCATTCTCTATAAATGATCAGATATAATCTTTTGAAAATTCACCCACATAACTTATTTGCTTTGCACGAAGACAGATCGGTGTAACTTCATGCATTACAAGCAAGTGAGAAATGTGCTGCTGTGTGTTCAAGAAATCCCTGTTATTGAAATTTTACTTCTCATTTAAAAATCTTAAGCTCCTTTCTTCTTTTTAAATCGAGACTGTTTCTTTTCTGCAGATGCACACACAGTGTGTAATGTACCTTGCTGTAAATAGCTTCACAAATAAACCTCAAATCAGAACTAAATTTGGGTTTGAGAATCTATATTACAGGTATTCATCAATGCACACTTTGATTTTTTATCTTATTTAGCCCACAAATTCAGAGTGTGAACATAATAAAGCCCAAATAGAACTTTTGTGTTTATTTTCACAATTTTCGGCTGTTTTACCAGCAAAGATAAATCCAAAACACACAAAGATTAAGTGGAAGTTTGTTACCTTGTGTTATCTGCTCCCTTGCCTCCGCTCCCATGAGCCGAGTTTGAGTGTAACACTTCAGCACTGGTTTAAAGAAACAAAGTACCTGTAATAAAATGAGGTGTGGTTTCTGCAGAAGTCTGAGGAGGAAAAGAATTTGTAAGCAAAATAAATACAGTCAGTTTCTGTCAGTGTGTTGATGTTAAAATGAAACTGCATCAAACGCGTGTCATGCCAGAGAGAGACAATCTGGTTAAGCAGCTGTTTGACATTTAAAGTGTTGGCCTTTGCCTGAAGAAATGTTTTGTTGAGTGAGTCCCTACTTTGTTTACATTTGTGCACACAAACTAACAAATCAGCAAAAATGTTTCAGTGGGCGGTCCTAGTGCTTAAATGTATTTTTTAATCATTGACCCAAAGTTTTCTTTTGGACTCTTAAATTCTGTTTCTTTATGTCTCTGTCTGGTTCTTAGTTTATTGTGATTTAGCTGCTCTGAGTTTATCTTAGCTCCTTGTCTTCCCTTCCTATCCAGTCTGCTGTAGTCTTGTCTCTGCGTTTGTTTCCCTTCCTGTCCTTGTGTCAAGTTTAGAGGTGTGTGGCTATAGCTGTGTCCAATTTCCGGGGCCTTTGATGTGGCCT
>VUQJ01011329.1:7953-22242 GCA_015108635.1 Andinoacara biseriatus
CAGGTAGAAACAGTCAGCAAAGCTCTGGATGTTACTACACCTGGTAAAGAAACACAATAGTGCACAAAACCCACTGTAAATCAACAACAAATTATAGTACTGTGCAAAAGTATTGAGCCACCCCTCATTTGTTTATATTTTGTTTCAAGGAGCCAGATGTTCTTGTAGTTTTTAAAAATGGTCTTTAGCAATAGTTCTCCATGCTCTTTGAAGGACTTCCAAAGTTTTTCTTTGGGTATTGGGTGCTTTTTCACTCATTTTCAGAGAATTTGTTGTTGTTGTTAGGCCACATAACACTGTCCTATGACTAACTCAAGCACAAAAATGGCACTTTAACTTAAAGGATAAACCAGTGCTGTCTTCACTAAACAGACACTTGTTCTATGTCAGCATGGTGAGCAATGAGTCCTCAAAAGAAACTGAGTAAACTGGAGGACAAAAGAAGAAGTGGCGAACCAAGAAAAAAAGCAGATTAACAGTATCTGAAAGTAAGAAAAATAAAAAGAGCAAGTGTCTAGGCAACAGGCCTTATGGAGTGATGATTTAATCAGTAAATTGCTGCGCACGTTTCCCATTTTCCTAGCAAAATATAAAGAAATGGGTGTTACCTCAGGACTTTTGCACATCGCTGCACATGTGAGCTTCACATGTGCAGCTTTAGCTTTTCTTTAAGCTAGGTTAAGCTAGGCTAAGCATACAGAAATGACAGCAGAATCCATCCATTCATATGATCTTATTTTGGTGCTTTCAGATATAATGTTCAGTTTTGACTGAAGCCCCCAACAAGAAGTTATACTTGTCCCAGATTTAGCTTGTTTTGTTTTTTTTTCCCTCATAATGTCTTCACAGGAGCAGGTTTTGGTGCAGGATGTCACACTTGCTGACATTTTCCCCAAGTAGGAGCAAATCTCAAACATCAGCCCCTCAGGTGAGTCTAAACACCTGTGAGCCCTTTGGGGTCTCCTGCCAACAGATGGTAGAATTACAGACAGCTGCCTCTGGCATCTCCGTTTTAATCCAAAATGCGCCCCCCATTTTTTTAATGTAACACTGCAAATAAAATCACTTTTGAATCTGCTCTGTCACGGCTAGTGGCTGTGGAGTGTTTTTGAATGAAATTGACTTACAGCTGGTCTTTAGCACCCATGGACTTTAAGAATAAATTTTGAAATTTGTTATAAAGTAATGCCTATTAAATAGAAGTTAAACTACTGCCAGGATAAATCATGCAGCCTGCCCTTCAGAAATGGTTTTGACATATTTTACTATGTGGCCAGGCTCAAAATAATAAGAATAAGAATATTCAAAATAAAAAAAAAGACAAGCCAAGCTCTGTTTACCTAAGGGGATTCCCAGAAAATATATTTATATCTTTAATTATTTGCTTAAAATCAATCACGGAGTAAAGGAAGTCACCCATTTTGCAACAGTTAGTGTATTTGCATTTCCAAAGAAGTCTAGCCAGTCAAATCACTGTGATGATGATCACACCACAGACTGAAGAAGGCAGCTGCTTCAGCCAGGATGAGAGGAGCTCCTTCAGCCTGAGGACTGCAGCTGTGAACAGGAGGCACAGCGCTGATGGGATACTCAGCTCAAGATCAGGGCGAGGGCACATGGACTCTGACCGTTTCCACCCGTACCATCAGCAGTTCAGCGATGGAGCTGTGACAGCTGCAGGGTGCCTCCAACAGTGCTCTTCCTCCTTCAGCAGCCTGCAAGAGGTGTGCATTCCTAACAACCAATCACACAGCAGCAAAATGCCACCATCCTGGGACCAGTACAATGACAGCATTCAGGTCTCTATACTTATGGTATACTAATTTTTATTCCCACCTAGAAGTTTATGCAGCCAAAAGCAGCCTGATATTTGGAAGGCAAAGAAACAAAGGTTGCACCACATTACAGCACAAACAACCTTATAGCTGCACATGCTGAAGCTTTTTGTCAGGAATTACTGAAATTCAGTATTAAAGCAGTTCTAATGCAATCTTGAAAGCTTATCCAAACATTTTCCTTTTATTTTCTTATTTTCACAGAGTTCATATCCAGAGCTACCAGCAGTACCTGTGGATGCTCCCTGCTTTCTGTCTCAGAGCTATACATCCTACAACTCACCAAGTCCTCAAGAACAGGTGAGTATGCTGCTTCAGTCGTGGAGACAGACAGGACGTTTGTGACATGAGTGATAATAACTGGGTTTCTGATTTTTAGCGTGTCACAATGTGTGCACACATTGGATTCCAACACATGTAATGGGCTGCATTTTATTAGCTGTCATGCCATGATTTTTTTTCTCTGTTTGCTAAAGGCCTCTTCTAGACTGTACCCGAACAATGACCAGTCCAGCAGCCCCAAATATACTTTCTCCAGCCAGTCACACCAGGATGGCACCACACAGTCTATTTTTCCCAAGCCCATTTACTCATACAGGTAGCACTGCTGCACATATTTATATTTTTGTCTACTTTTTTTTTTTTTACTTACTATTATGTGTTAAGGAAGATTTCTTAAGTGATTATGAAGTACCAGTCAAAGGTTAGGACATAGTGTATCCAGACCTTTGACTGGTACAGTTTCTAAAAAAAAATATTGCAATTCCAGTGCATACGTTAGTATCTTCATTTAAAATAAAATCTTGTTTATCGTGGCAGCATTCTGATTTTCATGGCTCTGAAGAACAGCAAAACAGGAAGTCTCCCAGTCAGCGAGATCTACAGTTTCATGACTGAACACTTCCCATATTTCAAGGTACTGCAAAATTATTATTAAATCCTTTACTTAAAATAGGTTTTCTCATTGAGAGCAAGGTTTATTTTTCCAAGAGACAGCTGGCAGTTTAAGAGAGAAGTTAAGTATTTCATACCTAAGTTTTCACTGTTATGCACAAATCCGTGTACAACGGACAAGCCAGAAAACCAATATAAATCCAAAAACTTACAATTCTGTAGTGGGAATCACTTCATGGGCTCAAGGACATTTCTGAAAACCTTTGCTGCTCCATCAACAAACTAAAAATGTATGCAGAAAAGGAACATAGAAGAACTATAAACACATCCTGCGGACTAACCTATCCAAATGAGCATTTCTCTTCGGAAATCAGAAGCTGCACCCTCTGGGCTAAAGAGGAAAGGAAGCATCCGACTTGCAGTTCAGAAGCTAGCATCTGAAACTGTGCATTTTATTACACATGGCACTTCCTGTTAATACTGAACAACGCTGAAGGTTTTTGAGTAACATGCTGTATGCTGTCACTGAGAAATCCAACATTTTGCACTTATTTCCTGCTAGAATACAGCAGGCTAAACTAGCTGTCCTGCAGTTCAGACCCGTCAACCATGGAAACATGTGGAATGAAATGATAAAGGCCCTTTTAAACCTACACTGTATTTACTCGCCTCAATTCTCAAATACCTACAGTATTATAAAATAAAAAGCTCATCAGCATTTTTTGTAAGAATTTATGAGTAAAAGATCACTTGTAGTGACAGTTACTCCCTGTTTTTAGTGATTAAAGCCACAGTGTGCTACACCTGTAGATGGGTTGCTCGGGAGCAGTCAAATCTGATGTAAAAACAAAGATATATAAGCAATTAATTTTTATAAAGTAGTTGGCAAATGTAACTATGCTAATATCAATGCCTATGTGCATTAATATTGATAAATCCGGCAGCTGCAGGGTTGGACCTTAGTTTGAACCCTTCGCATGACAAATACATTACATTTTCCAACCAATTCCAGCTGTGTACAAATCAGTTCAATAAGGTCAGAGTAACTTCTGGAAGGAGCTCAAAGACTTGCTGCCATTCATATTCAAGCAAGCACCTTTTAGATGGCTTTTTTCCAAACAGCTGCCTACAAAAAAAGAAAAAAAAAAAAAGAGTTAAACACAGGCTGCAGGGCTCGAAAATACATGAGACAGATGATGAAAGTGATATTCGAAGAAAAGTCGGGTATATTTTGCAAAAGCTGTTTCTAGATATGTCTAAATACCTGTCGATGCATCACTTATGTTCAGTTCAGTGGACACTTGTTATGGCATGCAGATACCATTCACTGCCAGAGCAGATGGTGGCAATATTAATATAGTGTATGATGTAATATTCCCTGCGGGGAGGACTGAGTGCCCCGATTTTATTGGATGGTTCACAATTAATTTATTGTTGCTCTCAAGACATTTAAACAAGAATGTAACATATGCAGCGAGAGACAATCAGGCAAGTGAGGTCGAGTTTCTTTAAATGTCATGCTCAAGATGTGGAAAAATACTGTGGAAATCATGAAACTTTTTTGGTTTTTCCATTATATAGGCATGGTACGAGTTTGACTTCTGGAAATTCTGTATGGACATTCATGTTCCCAATCTAATCAATCCTGAAATTCATGATCTCTCACCTGGCGATCAGGCCAGCCTTTGAATTTGTCCAATTTGTTTAAAGTGATTTGAGGTGTCCTGGCAGCTGAGTTGTTAAATTAAGAATAGCTGCTTGAACCCATTTCATACACACTTTCTGCATTTACCTTTTCCTTTCTGCGTTCAGACCGCTCCTGATGGATGGAAGAACTCTGTGCGCCACAACCTGTCCCTGAATAAGTGCTTTGAGAAGGTGGAGAACAGGAATGGCAGCACATCTCGCAAAGGATGCCTGTGGGCACTCAATCCAGCAAAGGTGGAGAAAATGCAGGAGGAGCTGCACAAGTGGCGCCGCAAAGACCCCATCACTATTCGCAGGAGCATGGCAAAGCCAGGTGGGTCCTGCAGGTATCCAGTGTGAGAAGTTGTATAGCAGAGAGTCAGATTATTCAGAACTAATTTTTTACCAGAAATTTGAGTAAAAGATTTTCTGCTACTTTTAAATGTATCAAAGCTCGATGCTTATTTTACTTTTTCTACAGAAGACCTTGATCGGCTACTGGGAGAAAGACCGGAAAAACTCAGATCTTTGCCACCTTACACTAAATCAGCCTCATTAAACAGAGCAACCCCCGTTTACAATGCTTGTACCCAAGCTGAGCTTCGCCCAGCATGCCAGCCCATTCGCCGGTCACAGTACGCTCACGTTCAACCTCAGCAGCCCTGCTATCTCCCCCCTGCTGTCACACACCCCAGCAACTCATTCGCCCTGTACTCACCCAGTGGACAGCAACCTGCAGCTGGTGTCCCCTCGGCTACGGAAAGTCTGCGCTCCCCCCTGGCTGGAAAGATGCCGCCTGTTTATGACGATGTTCTCCAGGCCGAGTACAGTGTTGGGCCCAGGAGCATGCAGGACTTGCTGTTGGAGGGAGACACCAGTTATGACATTGACATGCTCAACCCCAGTCTGACTGACCTGCAGCTGCAAGGTAAGAAAGCAAGAGACAATATGATGGATACAAAAACAAGCAGGGAACTGGGGGTAAATGAGCCTATAGAGTGCACAAAGATTTAGGAGGCCCCGGGGTAGACCCAGGACACGCTGGAGAGATTATATCTCTCGGCTGGCCTGGGAATGCCTTGGGGTCCCTCCTGATGAGCTGGTGGAGGTGGCTGGAGAGAGGGAAGTCTGGGCTTCTCTGCTTGGGCTCCTGCCCCCGCAACCTGGCCCCGGATAAGCGGAAGAAAATGGATGGATGGATGGAGTGCACACAGATTTGCTCACTTTGATCCAACTTCTGCATATATTTCCTTTAAATACTGATAAAGAGGTGATAAGAAAATTAATCTGAAAGAAATTTGAGGGTATTTAGAAACTAGTTGCAGTTTGACCACCAGAGAACACTGATGAGGTGATGTTACTTGCTTGGTAGATAAACCCTCATAATCCCTTAAACTAATTTCTTCCCACAAGGCTGTGAAGCATTGCGATTCACAGTCACTTGTTCATTATTACTGCTGTGAATCATTTTGTTGTCTTTCTTATTTTATAGCTATTTCCAAATGTAAGAGTTCTTTGACCTGCAAGATGTATATTGACCTTCTGTTTACTTCCTTGTTAGGGCTGATTCTCCTCAAAAAATTCATTTTAATTGCCAGTGAGGTGAAAAATACACCCAAAAATAGATCAGATTAAAAAAAATTCCACAAAATGTTACTTTTTAAAAAAGTAAAAATTTAGTGAAAAATATCAAATATTAAACTTAATTGCAAAACTAATAAACCAAGGAGAAGGGTTGCGAACATATCCTGCACTGCCAGCAAGGGATGGTTGTAGTCTTACAAACCTTTGAAGGTCAGTCAGGAGATATGGGTGGCCTTGTTGTTCAAGATAGAAGGAACATCTTAAATGAAGCATGGAATCAAAATGGCTTTACGAAAGGTCATTGAGAGGAGAGGAGATCAGCATCCACCAAGATGTAATTGAATCCTCTGCTGTTTTAACTGTAAAATACCAGTGAAAGTATCCAGCATCCCTCCTGAATTATGATTGGCTAAAATACACCCCATTTCTTCTTTCTGCAGGTAACCTGTGGGAGGAGCTGAGGGAGGACAGCCTGGTGACGGAGCCACAAGTTAGCACAACCTCGTCCGCTACCTTTGTCCCGCAGGACCACCACATCCAGAGTAGCTGCCTGCATGTCACACCTCCTGTCAGTCAGACAGCCGGCAGTCGTTGTAAAGCAGAATATGAGGCTGGAGAAGCAGGACAATATTTGGAACAGCATGGCTGTTTGAACGGACTGCATCCTGTGGTTTATTCAGGAGTGGAGAGTTTGGCTGGGTATCTGACCTCCTGCACTACATCCGTCTCCTTAATGTAAACCTTTGCTCTTTGGATTTGATGTACCATGTGGTTCTGAATGAGGAATATAGTTGCAAACAGTTTCATGCTACAGTATTTGGTGGTCATTTGACCCATCTCAGACTCTCTTGAGATGGGTTGTTGAGAGTTTCACTGCATGCACAGTCACAGTTCAGCTTATAGGACAGAAGAGCTCTTGTTGGAATGCACAACTGGTGAAGCTCCTGGTGAATCAGTAGTATTCAGTACTAGAGTAGATGTTTCTGGCACAAATCATCTACTTAAAGTGCAAGGCGTAGAGGATAAACCTGAGACTGTCAAAACTCTAGCAACTGCTTCATTCTGACAAACACACTGATGATAATTTTTCACAAATGCATCAGTCATGCAGTATCATTGCTCCTGGAGTTTTTGCACCTCTTCATAACTAGGCAATGACAAAGTTTGATAAGCAGGAGATAAAAATGTAAATGCTTGATGAATTAAAACTATAATTAAGGTCCTTATAAAGAACTTAAGTATATATTTTTGATCTATGTATCTATTTATTTACCCCTCCCAAACTGTGTTGTCACACTGATTTAAAAAAACTGATATTTTTATTGTATCCAAGTATTTTTAAGTTGTTTGAGGAATATCTATTTTATCATTTGTAAAGAAAAAGTAAAATGACTTTCCAGTACAAATAAATGTGGATAAGCCAACTGTTCACAAGTTAATGTCTGCACGTTCTAGATTTTTATCAGCTTTTAGCTGGTTAACATATAAAAAAAAAAATAGCTGTAACTGATTTCTATGTAGAGTCAGAAAATAAAGCCAAGAGCAGTTATTAGGCTGCTTACATATTCTATAATTAGTCATTTTCCCCAACTATGACTGTACTATAACAACTATATGATGTGAAAACAGTGTGAAGCAATGTAAAACGTAGCTTACAGTGAAATGCAGACAGGTTCATCTCACTGTTGGGCTCAAAGCTTCCTTGTTTTTGTTCATCATCTCACAGAATTGCTTTCAGTCACAGCAAACAGCTGTTTTCAGTAAATAGCTCTAAAAACCTATAGTTCACTGTGATCGGCAACAAACAGCAAACAAACAAGATAAACCATTTTCACAGCAACCGTTTTGACTTGAAATAGCAGGCCGGGTAAGGCAGGTGTTACTAATCACGTTAATGAAAGCTCTGTATCTAATCAGCACAGCGCCAAGCTTCATTAATGTGATTAGTAACACCTGCTTTTACCTACTATTATAATGTAAAAGGTCAGGTGAACACAGTTAAAGAGAGAGAGCTTTTCTCAAGAGCTGTCCTGCGAATATTAAATAGAATTAAAGCGGTTGGAAATATGACCTCATGTGAATGCTAATGTTGCTCTGGAAGGTGTCCATTGCCTCCGAGTGACAAAAAAGACCATCACATAGACTCTGTGTATTGTATATTCACTGGCACCAATCAGCAAATTGTATGCTAAGAAAAAGAAAAAAGTATTAACAGTGATTACTAATAAAAATGAATGAAACAATGGGAGGTGCAGTAAGATTGTTGCCACAGAAGAGGGCGACAAAGATGTTTTTTTTTATGCCGGGTGCCCTTGCTGATGCAAACCCAGAGGGGATTTGTGTCTCCGGCTTGAATCGAACCAGCGACCTTTGGCTTGCCAAAAAAATGGGTTTACCACTTTAACCCCTTTAAAAGTAATGAAGTTAACACAACGGTATCATCTGTACCTAAAGTAAGACTCTTTTGATGTGTTTAATTTCAAGTGGGTGCAAAAAAACAGCAAATATCTAAGTCCCACAAAAATCCCATGTTTTATTGCAGTGATGGAATTCTGGTTGTCAAAACTTTACATACCTTTCCTTTTTATGCGTAAAACATTTATCGTAATTAAAGTATACACAGTGCTCATTACTACAGAGTTCGTACTGGATATCAAAATTGGTATCTGACTTTTGGCTAATGTAACTTCCTGACACTTCCAAAATGGCTATTTATTTAAAAAATACTCCTCACATACTGCAATTGTAGTAGTAGTAGTATTACTATGAACATGAAAACATATGACAAGTGACACATCCACAAAGACAAAGTACACAGTGCCGTCATTCAACTGAACGATGGCAGATCACGGGAGGAGGGCCGAATCATTCAGATGTGCGCTACTACAAAGATTAAAAACCTCGGAAGTAAAAATGTAATGAATCCTATACAAACTATATACTGTAAATATACATCTGAATAGATTGATTTCTTTTGTTATTAATCTTTTTAGGGCATTTTCATTCGCTTCTTCGTCTCATTCTGTGTTTCTGCCTTGTCTGTCTGACTTCTGTTTCTCTCCAAAAAACACACAAAATAAAAAAAAAAGTTTTCCTCGTGAAAAACTGGAACCCACACATACAGACTGAAATCAACGCTATGTACAGACACTGCATGTGTTTGCTGCCCACACACACTCACTCACGCACGCTGATGAAAACTGAGGATTAAACTGGCAGAATTCAATGTTCCTGCAAAAAGAGGCAAAGGGAGAAATCTGATTGGCCAGGCAGCTGAGTACCTGAATGGAAATGCATGAAGCTAACAAGAAGGGAGACAGGAGTATTTAATGCCAGTGATTTGTCCACCAGTTCATCTGTTTCTGGTCCTGAAGTGATAGCTGGATTATGGAAAATGTCTAGAACAGGGAGGAAGAAAGAAAGAGTGGAGGGTTGCAGGATGGAGATCTTCCTATGGCCCTCCACTGTAGGAATAATCCGCCTTGTTGTGCATCACCAGCTTGTTGTCCACAAAGTAGAAGCTGTCAGACTGCGTCTCGTAAGGGTGCAGGATCATCTCACGCACTGAGAGAAGGAAACAGACACACAGGATTTTGAAACATCAAATCGATCTAAATATGGGGGCATTTGTCTCGAGTATCGTGCGCAGATGTGTGTGACACTCACTCATTTCCTCAGACAGCGTGGGGAATTCGTAAATGTGCTCGCACGTGTTCTTGCTGCTGGGCATGCAGAAGCCAAACTCGAAATCAAAGCTCTTTAGCAGCTGATCGCGGAAGTAGTGTCTTTCAATCATGCGGAAGTTGTTGATGGGGGTGTCACCAACCGTGAACTCCACTCTGAAGAGACACAAAGAGAAAAATAAATGCACCAATGTCTAAGCAAATGAAAAAGTTGGAACAGGGTCATGTTTAGAACTGTGTAGCATCCCCCTCTTCTCTTTACAGGTTTCTAGGATTCTAGCTGCCCAACTGTCTTGGGCCTTCTTTGTCATATTTTGGTTTCATGATGCATCAAATATTTTCATTTGGTGAAAGGTCTTGACTGCAGGCAGGCCAGTTCAGCAAACGGACAAAGCAATATTGTTGTAATTGTTGTCTGTCAGTGATTTCATTGACAGACCTTACACCAAATGAAAGCTTTTGATGCATCCTGAAACAACACACCCTGGATTTAATGCAGGGCCGCCTAAGGACCCGTTGATCATGGACATCCAGTGAGTAGCACCTGGCTGCTACCTAATCTCCTAATTCCTATGGAAGCAGAAAGCGTGTAGGCTGTCTCCTTTATTAGGCTATTGGAAAGTGTCAGATCAGAACACAATGAGTAGCCTTAGTGTTTAAATGCATCAAATGTTTCACAGCTCCAAAGTACAGCTTTAACATTAGAAATAAACAGAAACAGCGAAAACATAAACACATGAACTTGAACTAATATGTTTATTTTATTCTTCTGTATGTCTGCGCTGAGCAAATTCTGCAGCGTTGTTCTCTTGGCTTATTTATTGTTTATGGTTATAGTTTCTCTCCATCACTCGTTCCTCTGATAATGCTTCTGATCGAAGCAGGCAATGCTCAATTGATCAATTTTATTATGAAGAACAGTCAAATGACACATCAAATGCTTGAAACCTGCACTCAGTCTCATGATGAGCACCACTTAGAAGCACATGACAGCTCTTTGGCGCCTGACTCAGCAGGTGGGCTGGGCCTTTCTGCATGTTCACACTCATCATTGTCAACCTGCTGCCTGACACCAGAGCCTACACACATCCTACTTCCGGTATGTTTCCACTGTTGGAGCAGCAGGGTTGACCGGATGTCACTGCAGTACATGCCAAATGGTGACTTACGTGGCTCCAACCTGCCGCAGCTGTAGGAAAGCCGGGGTGAATTGGTATCGGACAAAACGGCCAGCGTTGGGGTCACACTGCTTTCTACCTCCCGCTAAAGATGAGATGAATAAAAATAACAATACACAGTCAGCTTTTTGAGTTTGATCATTCCCTCATTGCACAGTTCATTATGTGTGCATGCCTTTCTATAAAACTGATGAGATAATATGGCACTTGACTTATTATAAGTCTCTTGAGCTGCCATATAAAGTGTTCTCTAGTTTCTGCAGGTTGGAGCTCACCTGGTGTTGGAGGTTTAGTAATCTCAAAGAGGACTGTCCCCGTTTCCATGTCACGGATCTTAAACCTGGTGAAGTCGATCATGTGGACGTTTTCTTCTGGAGAGCAGAGGTAATCTGGGTGAAAAAAGAACCAAATGAGCCTCAGGTTATTCTGTTTTCCATGCATTATAAAAAAAACTCTGTTAATTAATCATGGACATCATATCTGTTGTTACAGGCAGGCCCCAACCTGTCTCACATTCATAAAAGCCAGCTCTGTGCTGAAGAATAGACATCACTGTAATGCCACAGCAGTGCCTGAAAAGCAATTTTACATGTTTTATCTCTCTCTGTGCCAAGAGGAGGCACAATACAAAACTGCCTACTTCAGCTGCAGCAATGAAAGCCTAGACAGACGTTTAGGTCACACTGAGCTGAGGGAATTGTTTGCCTCGCTTAAGGGGGACAGACACACAAAGCAGAAACTAAACACGTTACTCAAAGTTTCTAAGTTTTAAAGCAAGTCACGAATCTCTTATATGCTTGTACATATGTGCACCGAACGATATACCCAGAGTCTGGTTTGACAACTGTGGGTATGTAATCTGCTATCTGGTGTGTGATAAAATTATTTTTTTATGATTAGTATTCATATTAAAAGAGACAGCTGTAAAGTAAAAAATTGCAAATCCTGTTACTGTATCCACGACCTCTATGTTGGTGTGATTCAGTATTGAGTTATTTAGAAATAGCTTTTCTTTTGCTCAGATTTCTTTATTTATCTCTTAACTTGCTCGTGCGGTTGCTGGTCCTTCTGCTATGGAAGCTTGTTCCTGCCACTAGATTTGACAGGGAAACAATAAAGAGATGCCGATATGGGAGACTGATCGCTCCTTCTTCTTGTTGTTATTCTCACGGCAGCCTTTTAGATTAACTGAAGGCTTTTCAGGGAGCTTTTAGAGCCAGCCACAGCCCCTCACAGAGCAACGTTATAACATACAAACAGATGTGAATTCGAATGCTAAAAATAATGAAAAGTGTCCACTGCAACCGCTGTCTGTGCCTTTCATGCAGTTTTTTTTTTTTCATCTTTGTTTTTTCATGCTTCTCCCATTCATGGTGAACTCCTCTGTTGCACCCTTTCTTGTTCTGCCCCACTTTTCAACCAATCTACATTCGACCTCTGCACGCCATCACCCATCTCAAGCTACATGCTGTTTTTTTTTTTCTCGAGAAATGAAGCTTAGGCGCAAGTTCAGTAAGGAAGATCTGAAATCACTTGTCTGCCGGTTTTCCCAGGTGTTTGGCTGCTTCTCTATTTTACATCACTTCCACTTTCCCACGCTGCCTTGGTTCTCCTGCTGTATGCTCATGCTGGTGGGAGGCCTCCCATGGTGCAAAGAGCAGCTCTCCTCTCCTCTCCTCCACTTCCTGTGCATTTATATGCCACTCTTACATGTCATAAACATGTCTTCTATTTCCTCTAATTTCTCATTTTTGCTATTTGTTGTTATTTTTTTTCTCTTTCCCATCAGTCCAGCTGGTCCAAACAGATGGCTGCCCTACTCTGAGCCTATTTCTGCTCGGGGCTTCTTCCTGTTAAAAGGGGCTTTTTTTCTCCCCACTGTTGTCGAGTGCTTGCTCACAGGGGATGGTTGAATCACTGGGTTTCTATCTATATTATTGTATAATAGCTTTGCAGTATAAAGTGCTTTGAGATGACTATTGATAATATTTGGCACCATATAAATGTTGTGTCCCTAGGCAAGACACCTAACCCACATTGCCTAAGTGTGAATGTGGGTGTGTGGTTGGTGTTTGGTTATGGTCAGAGGGGCCATAGGTGCGAATTGGCAGCCACGCTTCTGTCAGACTGCCCCAGGGCAGCTGTGGCTACATTAGTAGCTTACCACCACAAAGTATGATTGAGATGCGAATGAACAGTGCACGAAACTGTAAAGTGTCTTTGAGTACCATGAAAAAACGCTATATAAGTCTAAGGCATTATTATTATTATTATTATTATTATTATTATGATTATTATTATTATAAATAAAAGTAAATTCAAATGGACTGACATTCTCAGCTGACATCAGAACTGTGTGTTATAAGGGTCTCTTAGTATTTTTATACATATGCTAAAGAACGAAAGCAAGTATACTTTTATGGCATGAGAGCTCAAAATACAGTTTTAATTAGTGATTATGATAATCTTTTGCTTTTACCTCGTTATTGTTACATGCTGAAAAGTTAAATTACCATAAAGAATTAAATAGCTAATTTTGAAAATCACATACACTTCCTGTAATATTGTTAACTAAACCCTTTGCTTTACACCAATAACACAAAATGTTTTGATTAGTTTTCTCTTGCAGGATTTTGATTGCATTAAGTCAAAGAACTGTCAGATTTGGCCACGCTGGCGCTGTATGTGCACAAATGTATGTGTGTGGCATGTGTGAGACACTCCCTTCCCAACGGGGCAGGATTAGACCTAAGAGGCTTATTGTGTTTTACCATCACATGGACTGACTGTTTGAGATGTGCACACACACACACAAACACACATGCATACACGGTATCTCATTAGGGTTTGGTAAGGGCAGGTATTATTAGCTGTCTATGTTACATAAGTGTTGAAGGGTCTTTCTCACTGATGCTTTCATAGAGACACATTAAGAAAGGCAGGCATAAATTACACTACATGCATTATTAACTTAGGTGAATGCATCTGTGTGTTTGTGCACACACATGAACCCACACAGTTACATCTTTGACTCTTTCTGAGGGTTAAGGAGCAGATGGGCCACACAGGCTTTAGCCACCTGCTCTAAGGTATTTATAGACCTAATCATAAAGGGTAAGACACAACAGCTGACACCTCATTTAAAAGTGGAAAAATGATTTAACACCAAAAAAAACCCACTAAAAGGAGCCAGTTGAGGTGGTTCGGGCATCCGGGCATGCCCTACAGGGAGGATGCCCTGGGGTAGATCCAGGATACACTGGCCTGGGAACACCTCGGTGTTCCTCCGGATAAGCTAGAAGAGATGGCTGGGGAGAGGGAGGTCTGGGTTTCTTTGCCTAGGCTGCTACCCCCTGTGACCATTTTCTTCTGCTTCCAAAAAAGTTAATTTACCTGATTAATTAATGCCAAAAAAAAAAAAAAAAAATT
>VUQJ01011332.1:20592-46165 GCA_015108635.1 Andinoacara biseriatus
CCTAACGTCTTTCCTCCCTGTGAGAAAAAGCTTCTCTGGAGCTTGTCAGGCAAACATGGAACATATTCACATGCCTTACTGACCCTTTTATACATAAGGGCTCTCTCATGAATTCAACACGAGATGGTTAGGTATGATTCAGCGAGCCGTGCACACTGCAGTACGGCACTTATGCTTCATATGGAGCGTTGACTTAAAGCTGGATCTCGCCTGGCTTTGAATTTTTTCTTTTTTTTTTTTTCCTCGCTGCACATTGCCGCAGGAGTTCATGATCAGTCAACCACAAACACTGTCAACATGAAGTCACCACGATGGTTTTACTGTCATGTTGAATGCTCAGGCTAAATCATATTTCAGAAAACGCACACACAGTTAAACCAGAAGGAAGGGTTCAGAAAATGAGGTGGCCAATTTATGAATGGATTTAGGCCATTATTAGCTGGGCACTAGCATTACCTGATCTGTGTCAACGGCAATTTCCCAATCTGAATTTTTGTCGAATTGCCCTTATAATTTTGGAATAAAACCATGTGTTGGCAATGATCTGAGAACAGGAAAATAATAGAGTGGGAGTGATTCCCTGTGACTGCTTTTATCAGCTGCTTCTAAATGGCAGAATGTAGTCCTAAAAACTGAGATTGATCCTACAGAAATAAATATTAGTTGCAACCTTTTGTTCTCCACTAGTTTTTGATTCACTGCATTTATGAAGTAAGCGATACCTACCTGTGTCCCTGGAGTGATGAACTTTGACAGCAAATGATGAGTTTTATTTCCCTCTTTCAGGCTATTTCAAATACGTTATTGGAAGAAACCCAGCGGCTGCAAACACTGTTTGATTCGATTTATGAAGCGCTGGGAAGCTCATCTGACCTCTAACTGCTGCTTTGAGGCGTAATTCTTTTCCAAGTTCTCTGAAACTGTCCACAAAAACCCATATCAATGACTAGCTACAGTTATGTGCTGAAGGTGTTTCAAATGGAGACAGTAAGAACCTACCTGAAGGAATCATTGTCTGAATTCAGGTCCTGGATCACAAAAGTCCCAACTCTGGGTTTGCATCTGAATTTACTCTTCAAACCCTTTTTCCAACATTTTTCTTAAGGACTTTCTGACGATCAAAAGATGTTCAGACCACTACTGTTGGGAAAACATTTTCCTTGAATACTACGGTGCCATACTTGAAGCTCGAAGTACTTCATATACTTCAGCAAGAGCTGCTTTCCATCTGTTTTTCTGTTGATGGAAGCATTTGGTTCTCATCAGAAGCAGGTTGATCATGGCCAAAGCAACATTTTTAGGGCCAACTCCAAAATCACACATGGACTGAAAGGACTTTGTAAGCCTAGCTACATTAAGCCTACAAAAAAATGCAGTGCGTAACAGATTCGTCTAATTTATTTTGCAAACATACTCCTCAACTTCCTGGGTTTTGTGATTGGGGACTTGTCATTATTGGTTATTATTTGGTTGTGAAGAGGCATGAAGTCTTTGGGGCCCGAGCAGAATGCACCTAAGGGGAATTTCATCCAATAAGGGCTTACATTCAGTAATTGCTGAAATCTCAGTGAAAGTGTTGGTGAAGCAGTTTTGTGTTTGAGTGGGCTGAAGGTAAGACTTGAGAGTTTGAGGCCATAATTTTCCCTCCACCTCGCTGTCTGTCAGTTTCTCTCTTCCTTCTGCCCTTCCTGGCTTCGCTTCCTCCTAATCTCCTGATTCACTCGGTCACGACAGTTTTTCCCTTCTTTCTTGTCCTTCTCTTTCTGTCTGTCTCAGAGTGTCAGCAGTAAAGCCTTTCTGTAGGCTGTATCTTCAGCTGCAGATGGCTCTTAAGTGTATGCAAGTGCATGCGTGTGTGTGTCGTGGCTGGGCGTTGGGCTGCTCTGGGCCACATCAGCTCAAGCTCCACTGGCTCTGTTTGTGTGCGTACATGTGTTTGTGTTTTCAAGTGTGTCGCTCTGTCTCGTTCTGTCTCTTTTTGTGTGTTCATTAGTGTGTGTGTGTGTGCGCATGTGTGCGCATGCATAAGTCCACCTCTCTTTCTGTTTGCATGCTCTGCAGTGGCCCATGAGAACGCCTCATACAATATTCAGGCTTGGTGAGCCTCTCAGTTGTGTGTCAGCTTCTGCCTGTGTGTGTGTGTGTGTGTGTGCGTCCTACATGGGAGCTTCCTTCCTATACTGGCCTTTATACTGCCCACCACTCGTCTTTTTTTATAAACCATGAAGCATTAAGCAACGTTCACCACCGTTTTTCCCCAGATGTGCTGAATTAAACACCACCTCGTTGGGCAGGTATCAGTGTCGCAATTCTTGTTATTTTTCCTTAGCAGTAGCATCAAGAATCATTTCAAAGTCCTCAAAACCATTTTCTGAATACTTATATATGGTATACTGCAAATAGCTACAGTAAATGGTAATCAAGTAAAACTGCAGCTCATGTCAATGTGTCTTTGTCATGTAATGTATGGGAAACTTAAATCTCTAAGGTAATGAGTAAATACAGCCATCACATAAATGTAGTGGAGTGAAATGTGTAATATTTAGCTCCAAAACAGATTGTTGAAAAGCAGAACCATTGACAGCTGTTAAGGAGCTGATATCCTGCATTTGTGGTGAATTGGAAAACATTTGGCTGACAAAACATTTGCAAAAAGAGATGATGTAACACAGTGGTAAACATGCCCCTGGCCCTACTTTTTTTTAAAAATCATTTTGCTGGCATTAAATTCAAAATGAGAATTATTGTCAAATGACAGTAGCATTTCTCAGTTTTAACGTTTTCTTTATGCTCATTTTTTAGTGGCTTATAAGCTTTTAATGATTGGCAAACAGTGTAACCACCTTTTTTGGAAACAGAGTTATTGTAAACATTTGTCTGCAGGGAATCGCGTATTTGTTGGGGACTATTTTCAGCGGCAGATAAATCCACACTGGGTGCTTAAGTTAGGAATGTCTATGTGGGATTTAGTCAAAATAAACTACTGAACAGTGTCTGTGTTTATGTTAATGAAAGCAAAAGTTTCCCAGTGCAAATGTGTGGCTTGCTCAGAGTTTGTGGTCAAACAGTGGAGCTCTACGGAATAAGATGTATCTGGATTTGGATGCCCTCATAGTGCTTGTTGTTAGCATATTTATATACATTGGTTTGGCTCTGCAAGGCGATTTGTTGACAGTAACATATATACAGAATATCATCAGACTTATACTTTTAATAGAATACTACTAAGTTAAGCTTTGACTGAGATTTCATTAGATATTTTCTGGTCAGGTTTTGGGGTAGAGGGGCCCGGTGTCTACTTCCTTGAAGGGCTTTCACTGTCAGGAAGTTTTGAGTTTCATTAACTAATTGCTGTTTAGAAATGAAGAAAATCACCAATGAAAAAATTATCTAAATTCAATCAAACTAATGCTCAAACCAGCTTTAATCTGTTTGAACAGACTTACTAGTATAATAAATGACTTTTTTTATATCTCCACATGAACTAAATGATGAGAATTATTTGGTACAATTATATGGCATAGCCATGACTGTTGCAGAAATCCTGGATATACACTGTTGTGGCTTTCAGTGGTGCCCTGTACAGTCAAACAGTCAGCGTGACAAGATTGGCGAATTATACAATAATTATTAAAGATTATCTGCACTGGCACATGATGTAACATCGCTGGTCAAGGACAGAGCTGAGACATTCCGAGTGACAGAGCGAGGGAGCGGGAGAAGAGAGAGGGGATAATTGGATAGTCACAAAATGTGCCCATTTGCCTCTCTGCCTTTGCAAGTGCTTTTGAGTATAAATTATGAAGTATGGATATAGTCACGCAGACACACACAAACTGATGCGTGCACATACATACGCACTCTATTCTTGGTGGATGTCACTCTGTCTGTACTGTACATGCATGCAGCTCTGCACCCAAAATGCTTGGAAGCACTTAAGTTCATATTGAGGTGTGTGTGTGTGTGTGTGTGTGTGTGTGTGTGTGTGGACTCTGTTCATCATACAGTTAGACATTCCTTCACTTTAGTGCAAGCTTGAGAGGCTGCACATATGCACACATAGCCTCTCTCTGAGATGCACGTGCTGCTTGAAAGTGTGTTTGTGTGTGCATGATTACGTATGTGCGTGTGTGATTGTGTATGTGTGTGTGTGTGTGTGGGCAGCCTGCCTCTCCTGTCAGAATGTGTTAATCCGCTTGACTGCAGATCCCAATCAGGGCAAAGAAGGGAAGTGAGCTAGAGACAGAGGGAACACAAGCGAGCGAAATGCTTAAAGAGTGGGGATGAATAGCTCAGGAGAGAAAGCAAGATGGGCGGAGAAGGGGGATGCCCTTTTTTTCTTTAAGCGGCTCAAGGAAGGCAGATCTCACCGGCGAGCTTTGCTGCTCGTGCTTAAGGACTTTGGGCACCGCCCTGATCTTCCTGGGCTGCAGCCAAGGGAACCTCACGTATTGCGAAACAGCACTTGTCAGTATATTCCCACTAAGCAACAGATTCAGTTTGCTGCTACAATAGCCCTAGCACTACAAACAAATGCTATACGACCCCAAATTACCCTAAGCGCACACTGAGAAATTCACCGCTCTCTGGACTTAGATGCCCACTTCTTCGCCCAGAACACATACAGGTGGGAGGTGATGCCTGTGTTGCCTTGTAGATGCTCCTCATATAATCCTCCTTTACTGTCTGAACTCTGTGGTCCTCCTGCTAAGACCTCCCATATCCTGTGGTCCTAATCTGGTGCAGACAAGGTCACGGGAAGGTTTATCAGTGTTTACATGAGTGGTCACCACTCTTACTGGAATTTTGTTTCTTTCAGGTATATGTACCACAAACTTCACTGATTCATATACGTAGGCCCAAATAAACAGCTGGTCAGGACGTGTCCTTGGTTACAGTTCAAGGGTTTTAGGTGCAGTCCAAAATGTCTTAAGGTGTTTACTCAACAATTAGACACACCTAATCCATGTTACTGTTTATTTGGTTCTGGAATTCTCAATATGTGACAGTAATGTAAAAAAGAGACAGGTCACAGATGTATAATTTAATTAATAAACGACTCAAGAGTCTGTTTTCTTCTTTAAAATTAATCTTTTTGGTTTGTGGTCTGACACATTAACACAGTTTCATTCTAAACAAAGATAGAAAGTTGACTTATGTCTTGTCATTGCCTCAAAATCATTGGAATTTATTTCTTGTTATTACCGCAGCATTTTTTTTTTTGCAGCTATATTTCAAGGTTAAGGAACACAATATAATACCTTCTATTCAATATTATATCACACATTCATAGTATTCTCTTTGGACCCGAGATCCCGACCTTTTGTACAAAACAATTAACAGCCCTGCGCTGAAAAGAGACAGAGATTTCTTTAAAGCAATATTAAAGTACTGGAAGTCATCGATTTATCAAATATGTGACGCATTCCGAGACTGAGTCACGTTATAGAGATTCTGAATGCGGAGCACACTCTTAGAGGGCAAAAAATCTAGGTTTTAATAGGCTTCTGAAAAGACTGCTTAAACCACTTTTTGTTCAGCCTTCTTTAGTGTGTTGGCAGTTCTATATACCAATAAGGCCGATTGGCTCTCAGGTCATCATGCATGGTCAGCTTCCTCAGAAATTAAAAGGATGTCTCCAAGTTTATAAAACCAAATTGTGGACAAATGTTTAAATAATTGATCCAACCTAAAAAAATATTTCTACTGTATGTAAGAAAAAAATACAGTGTTTAACATATAGTTGAGTTTGCATTTACATTTTGTTTTAAATATGCTTTTGACCCTGAAATGAATGCATAATTAATACTTTACACAGGGTAGCACTAGCAACAGGAAGCATGCTTAATCTAAATAAAAATCTGTCAGCGAGTGTGACGAGGAAAAATTTATTTTCATTTCTACTTTATATTATTGTCTTCATTTATTTATTTCCTGTTTTAACTATAGGTGTCCTGAAAAGTACATTGTGTACCTTTTCACAATAGCAAGTGTGTGATTAGTGGGCACCAGCGAGATGACCTACTCACATCTCACAGCTTGGTAGGTTGGTGACATGAGAAACAATAACTGCTGATCTATAATACAACATCTGGGGAGCCTGGCAGCCACTGCTGTGCTGAGACTGTGGTTATGATGCCCCACATGACTCACTGTAGGGGGCTGCGTGTGTGTGTGTGTGAGAGAGAGAGAGAGAGAGGCTTTTTTCTGCAGTTATGTATTTGACATGCCACAATGGGAGGTGACATTACATTGTGCTTGAACTTACCAGACCTAGACAGCAGGGACTCCGCCTGCTACCTAAGTACTTTGAGTCCATATAACCTGCACCATCATAGTCCATATGAAAGCGTAACAAACCCCAACATATACTGTACTGTGCAAACACAAAAGTGTCGGGCAGTAAAATTTAAGTTATGGTCAAAACTGTCATTATCAGTTGAGATCAGATTGTATTTCTCCTGTTCATGGTGGCCTCTAAGACAACCCTTCACAACGTGCTTCTGTTGGAAGTGATGAAGAAAGCTTCCAAATTTTAACTTCTTTTTCATTAGAACATTTCCTGCATTTAACTAGATTTTGATTCTATGCTGAACAATAACTCAAAAGTGGGAATTTAGCAGTCAAATTATAAAAATGTAACTTATTTTTTAAAATCTTTTATCAGCTTTATTTGTCTTCATATTACTGAAGTTGGTTTTATTTCCACATAAGCTTTTTAATGAGGATTTATTCACTCCCAGTCCCCTAATTTGGAAGCCATGAACAGGAGGACCAATGGCCTTATGAACACCAGACAATTATTTGGTGACTCCAGTCCTTTAACTAATGTTCGTCTTTAAAGCAGTGCTGTGATTGTTCCAGTTGTCTCTGAGAACTGCCCAAAGTTTCTGTTGATTTAAGCTGTCTGCAGCAAGATCCCAGAGTGACTTGATGTTGAGATTAGCTCTCTGTGGGGGGTTACACCATCAGTTGCAGGACTCTGTGTTCTTCTTGATGATAGTTGTTTCTTGTTTATGACTTTGACTGTGTATATGGCTTTCTTGTCATGTTGAACAATTATTTTGTCATGGAGAATAAGTTAAATATCTGAAGTGGTTAAGGGAAAACTGTTCAAGCAGTGCTGTTGCTGGGAGGGTAGACTGAGTTGGTGGTTTGATATCTGAGCCTTGGCACCTTCCAGAGTGTCTTTGGACAAGTCACAGCCCAGAGTTGCTTTCAATAGCAGCTGGGTATGTGTGTGAGGATTTGCCTGTCTGTATTCTTGCAGTCAAACTTGTACATTCGTGGCGAGATATGATGGAACACAAACAGTTTGTAGTAAAGGTCAATTTATCTGGCACAGTTTACAAATTACAAAGTGATTCAGTTGTAACAGGTGCAAAAAAGTGAATTAAAAGATATGCATATGATGCGTAATCGTGTCATACAACTCGGGTACTCGCGTGCTGACAAAGGTCTGCAGCTGCAGACACAAGCACAAATCCTTTTTTAGTAGAAAGGTTAAAGAAGATGACAAAGGCAAAACGGAGAAAAAGAACAGGACTTGGAAAAAGCAGGGACGGGAACTGGGTACACTTTAAATTATTTCCAGTGTTATCAAATGTCAAATGCTGCCAGTATATAGACAGTCTTGTAATAATTATTATAATAATAATTTAAATTCCATGCATGGAAAAAAAATAATTTTTTAACAAATATCAGTAAGACCAGACATTCACTGCTGACTTTCAGCACAAAGAGGCTTTAAACACATTCTCAGAGTCGGGGATAAAAGGTTAGAGCAGGAAAGCGAGAGGAGCAGGGAAAGAAATTATGCTGGGAAAGCTCTGGGAACAAGAGACATGGCAAAAGAGGACAGAGGGAGAGTGAGAGAGTAAAGACGCTGAAACAAAGGAGAGCAAGAAGGTTGATGAGGGGAAATGAGAGACTGGGGAGAATTGCATATGGAGACATTTCAGGGAAGCGACTGAGAGAGATGTTAAGGGTGGAAAAAACACAGAAGGACAAGTGTGAGACTTTGCACTTGCACTGTGAGAGAGCGAGAGCTGCGTTAAAGGTGGTGGGCCGAGAGCTGAGAGGCCGAGAGAAAGACAAAAAGAGACAGGACAAAGCAGCAGCGTTTCATGGAGAGCTGGAAACAGAGGGCGGGCGGACAGGCGGGTGGGCGAGCAAGCAAGCCAGAGGGGAACGAAGAGAGTGAGGTGGGGGCGGGGCTTGTGTGCAGTCATAGCCAGTTAGAGGCTGGCGTGGTGCTCTGCAGGGTGAATCTTACCCTGGCAACACAATAGAGCGAGGGGGAGAGAGGGAGACAGCGGACAGGTGAACAGATGGCTGACTGACTGAGAGACAAGCTGATCAGTGCACTACAGAGGGTGCGTGTATGCATGTGCTAGAGGGTGTGAGCGAAAGCTAGAATGTGAATGTAATGTAATGTAACACAAAATGTTCACTCTGAGAGAGTGGGAAAACAAACAAAGAAAGTGAGAGAGGGAGAGCGTGAGAGATGGGGAAAAGATGCCCATGTTTACACTGTAATGTTCACAAAATATCAGTGGAGTTTACATGAGAGGAAGACGGGCAGGCAAGCCTGTGATGTCCAAAAAATATCAAGTGTGTGTGTGGAAGCAAGTGGAGACGGTGTGAGAAGCAGGCCGATTGTACGTCTTTCTGCATCCATATGTCAGTGTGTCCAGTAGCATTGTCGCTTTTTTAAAATTAATTTAATAGTACTGAATTCAGGGGAAACAAAGGAATATCTGACCGGTGGCGATCAGTCCAGATTTTTGATTTATGGGTCGTGCTTTGCACTTTAGTGGAACTGAAATGCCATGTCATTCTGACCTTATTGCATGACCTGCTTCTTTGGCAGAAAATAGAGTACGTTAGCAATCTCAGTGCATAATTATGGCCCCAAAATGGGGAAAGCAATAAGCAGAAGCATTAGAGTCTAATACCGTATGCTGAAGAAGTTGTGGATAAAAGTGAGCTCGTGTGCCAACTACGTAAAAAAATGGCTGATATATTGTAATGATGGAACAAAGAAACTGCAAATGGATGAACAATGTCCTTATTAGAAGTGGAAGCACTGCAATAAATGGCATAATTTTTCTTGTTCTTTATTGTCCTTTGGGGGAAATGATGTTTGTGTCAGAGTTAATAGCACATAGAGCCTTAATTGCATACGCACTGATAGCTTCATCTTTATGACAAATAATGCCAGAGTTAATCAAGTATAGAAGTTCCCAGATCAGATGAAACAACTTAAAACAGGCAGATTTGAACATAAGTGTGAAACAATAAGCCAGTACAAGTTACTTTAAAAATAAAAGTGGAAACTGTTAAGAGCCCATCACGTCTCATTTTGTTAATGTGCGTGTTCTCAAAGAACCGTGGTGAAGTTATGGACCTGAAGAGCGAGGGCATTTAAGGAACGCCAAGGTGCTTTTTTTTTATTCTGAGCAATAAATAATAAAAATTATATTCAGCGAAGCCTGTAATCTGAGATTGATACAGGCAAACCTTACAGATCGAGAAATCTAGGCACTCGTATAGCTAAATTTGGACGGGGCAAGTAAATGTTAAATTTGTTACTCAAATGATCCATTGTGAACATCTGACACTTGATTGTGGGTGTAATAAGAGAAATTAATAAAAATGGCACCGTTTCCATTCTAATGAAAGCTGCACATATACAGAGGAGGGTCTTGTTTTTTGTTTTTTTTCCTCAAAGTTTTGTGGACACTGAGACCAAGCATTAGACTTTTTATGACTGAGCTGAATGATTTCCTACTGACTCCCTGCACTCACGATACAGCTCCTCATGTCCGTCTATTGGCTCAACTCATTTTTGAGACTTCTGTTGTAATGATTTTGAACGAATGGAGGCAATTTTTGGGCCCTGTTCATCACATAACCTTTAATGATGATTGTGTCCACTGTGCTTGCACTGTACATATCATTTAATGTAGTTTCTCTAGGCACTGAAAAAAACTGTTTACAACTCATCTCATCATCTCACTGCATGTGTCCCTTTGCACATCTTTGATGCTTAGACCCCAAATATATGAAAGTAGGATCAGTGTTTAATGAACTGCCCTAAAGGTCAGAATAAGATTTATTTTATGGTTAGCGTTAGCCATCTAGCTATTGCCTTTAATATTGGGAAATGCCAGTGCCAGAACTTTGTCTCTCCTCACAAGCATACAAATGTGCGTCATTACATGTGAACAGTGCACCAACACGGCCCCAGTGCCATCACAGTTTTGTTTGCAGGCTCTTTATCTCTTTGTGTCCTGACAGTCAGGGCAGGAGGTCCATGCCTCTATCACGTCCTCCACACAGCCCTCTGTCACATGCTGTCATTGTCAAGTTGAAAGTTGTTCTATTTTTATTTATTTAATTTATTTTTCCTCTAGTTCTTCTATTCTCTCAATTTTTAGGTCAGTGCACACACACACAAACACACACATCTGCCTCAACAGAGTGTGTTTTCTATGAACTGTGGGCAACAAAGCACGTGGTGGCCTTGTGTGTTAAATTTACATTAAGCCGCAGATCAGAGCACTTACTCGTTCCGTTGAGAATGAGCAGCTGAATCAGGAGACTGTCTCCATGTTGGAACAAATCTTTCTAATAACCCGTTTCTGTGTGTGGATAAAAAGCAGCTTTGACACTGCGATAATAATAATGGCTTTAGGTTTTAATGAGATTCATATCAAAGAGCAGTATTGTTATTAACACTGAAAGTCTTTTTACCCTTACATCCAAATGGCATCATTACCCTCTTGCCCTCACCTGTTTTTAGGATTTAAGGCTAATACATCAAAAATGAAAAGAATCTCTGTCTCTTCCTCCTCGGGCTTTAGTCTGGAGCTCTCTATACAACGACTTCCCGCCAGCTTCGCTTTAGAGGCTGAATTGCATGCAGTTGAATCATTCTCACCTAGACGTGATTGTGTGCAGTGCACTCACGGAACACATGCTTTTAATCAGGCTGCCGCTGGACTATAGTCACATCTGACACAGCAGGTGGTTGTTAATTAAAGAAAATAAAGGATTCGTGAGGTATTGAATATAATATCTGTTAGGTGATACACTGTAGCAGTTTTCTACCTTATATGTTGTCTGTAATTGAATGTTAAAGGATAATATCAGTGGTTTTATGTGTTTTAGCTATTAAGCTACAACTTATGCACACTACATGTTTTTGTTTAGCAGAGCACTGTAAGGAATCCCTCATTTACATTTACATAAATAAAAAGACAGTCCTGTGAAAAGCTAAGCACACCCCCATGATTCAGTAGGTTGTAGAATGACCTTTAGCAGCAATAACTTGAAGTAACTGTTTTCTGGTATGACTTTATTGGTCTCTCGCATCAATGTGAAGGAATTTTGGCCTGCTCTTTATAGCGTTGTTTCAGTTCATTGAGGTCTGCAGACAATTGTTTATGCACAGATTTCTTAAGGTTCCATTACAGCAGTTCAATCAGTATGAGGCCTGGTTTTACTGAACCATAAAAACACCGTGATTCTTTTCTTTTCCAGACATTCTTTTGTAGATTTGCTGGTGTGCTTAGGAGCAGTGTCCTGTTGTGACGGATTTCGCTTTAGCTGTTGACTCTAGGAGGAGTTTGCTGTCAACTTAACGACTGCAACATGCAGGTCCTGTGGCTGCAAAACAAGCCCAAATCATCACTCCTCCACCACCGTGCTTCACACTTAGAATGAGGTGTTTGCGCTGATGTGTTGTATTTGGTTTTCTCTAAATGTGGCACTACCAAACATCTCCACTTTGGTAACATCTCTCTAAAGGACATTGTTCTAAAAGTCTTGTGGTCTGTTCAGATCCAAGTTTGCAAAAGAGCTGCCCTGCCATGTTCTTTCTTGAGAAAAGTGTCTTCCTCCTGGCAACCCTTCCAAACAAGCCACAATTGTTTAGTCTTTTTGTAATTGTGCAGTGAATTTAAACAGTTAACATGTTAACTGAGGCCTGTAGTGTCTGAGTAGCTTTTACAGTTTCTTTGAGCTTTAATTAGCAGCACCTAGCTGCTACTTACTCTCCTAATTCTTATGGAAACAGTAGGAGGGTATTTAGTTTTTATATAGTTGCATGGAGTCCTGTGGAAACTTTCTTTTTCAAATGCATTACAGTAAGTACTGTCAGCTAGATTTACCAGCTTTTTAAGAAGGATAAAATTACTTTTGTTATGGCTGCCTGTCATTAAACCGAGATTTCTTCACCTTGGTTTGTATACAGTTGCTTGTTTTTGTTTTATTTTTTTTAAACATCCACTTTATATGTCTTGATCATGCCTATTTTTTTGTAAGATGTTGAAGGTCATTTGTTAATTCTTAAAGTCACTTGATTTCTCCAGAGTGCAGGTTAAAATATTGTGCTGCACAGGTAGATTTTTTCCTCTCTCTTCATTTAATAAATGTTTTTTTTTTAGACGTGTATAGATGGAAAGACTTGCTGGAGTGAAGGCTAGAGAGGTTGTTTTTTTGTTTTTTTTTGGTGTTGCTTTTTTGGCAGGGAACTATAGTCTATTTTTCCTTTGGGATATATTTCAAGGCAAGGGATTTCTTTCTTTTTGCACCACTCAAGGCTAAAGCTTGTATTTGGACCACAGTAGGTTCTCCAGCTCCAGTTTAAGATCCATTTTGCTACGAGGATCTCTCCGCTTGGCTCTGTGGTCAAGGGCCCACCAGGCAAAGCTACTTAACAGCAAATCTTGTTTAGCAGAATCCTCTCAAAATAAGAACCTCTTTATCTCCTTCTCTCTCTCTCTCTCTCTCTCTCTCTCTCATCGGTCTCCCTCTTCTATTTCTCGCCCTTTCCAAAGTGTGCTAAGACTGACACAACCTGTCTGCCGTTAGCACCAATACCAGCACATGCTTCCTAGCTCACCCTTTACCCTTTTTCTTTGCTTTACCACATTCCTCAGTGCAAAGCTTCACACCAATTACTAACACCGTTGATTAGCCGATGTGTACAGAAGTGTGATGCCTCACTGTATCTTCTGATATGCACCGCAGATTTACTGTAGTTTATTGCCCTTGTTCTCTCAGGCCACATCCTCTTGATTTTAGAGCTTTCTGCCTTTGGAACAACACTCAGTAGTTCAACCTTTCAAACCACGACTTCCTGAGTGCACCTGCTGGTTAAGCAACTGCAGTTTTTCCGTTAATAACTTGCTTTCAGGTGGGCGGCAGATGTTAAGAACTTTGACCTTACAAATCGACAGAGGGTTTTCAGACGTTGAAGTTGAGAATGTGTCTTCTGTAAGGCTGCGTTCCTACTCACAGAAGGTGCCGCGAGGAAAAAAGACAAACTCTTTTTATGTCATCATCGAGGTCAAATTGTTCCATCCGACCTTAACTGCCTCATGTTTATACAATGAATAGTGTAGGAGTCAGCACATTTTATGCAATCAAGATGTCCATTTGCGTTTGAGAAATTAAAGTGTTTTACTAAGTGCTAATTCCAGTATGTGAATGGAAAATTGAAATGTAAATGTGCCTCCTTTTCCTCCTCTACCCCTCTTTAACCGCTTCAGACGTTGCGAAAGAAAGGCTTTAATGGCTGCAACAGCCCTGAGCCCGACGGCGACGACTCCATCGACCAAAGCCCGCTAAATGAGCGCAAGACCGAGGACCTCGACAGCCTCTTCAAACGCTATGGCGTGAGTACAAACACATTTTTGTCACGTTATCTAACCTACCCTTTCTTTTCTTCTTCTCCTTTTTTCTCTATCTACTCTCCTTTCTCTCTCTCTCTCTTCCTCTGTCTGCCTTCTGTTTCTTTTGTTCGGGGAACGAAGGCTCTGAACAAGAAAGAGCACCGGGACTCTGAGAGCCCAGACCCCGAGGAGCCCTTCTCCCTCACCCCCCGCACTGAAGAGAAATACAAAAAAATTGACGAGGAGTTTGATAAAATGATGCAGAACTATAGGCTGTCAGTGAGTACCTCCCAGCACTCTGCGTAACCCTGCCCCCCCTTTTCATGTTGGTACCTTGCTGCTGCCGCTGACCGGACAGCCGGAGATTTCCGGCTGCTGATGGTGGCCTGACTACTCACAGAGCACTCGCCTTCACCATTCCCCACTCCTTTACCTTCTCCACTTCACTGCTTACCAATAGCACCTGTTCCCATCCCCCAAATCACTACCCACAACCACCCCACCCCACTGATGGTGTGTGCTTGAGCAAGAAGGCAGAGTAGCCAAGTTCACCAGGGAAGTCTCTAAAAAGTAGAACTTCAACTAATCTTCACGTTCATCGTTAATTGATCTTAATTGTTTTCTGAAAATTATAAAAAAAAAAAGTCTTTGTAAGGAAGCCCAACAAGCACGAAATGTAATAACATTAAAGTGGCATTGGACACAGCTCAGTTAATAAAGTGACAAATTACTGTAAAAACTGAATCTCAACATGTTCCCACTTCAAATCACAAAATGTCTTTTGATCTTATTGATCATTTTTGGGGTATATGGATAGTTATTCTATACAGATAAATTCCATTGGACTCATAAAAGGATAGATAATATGCAGGTTTTTTGCAGTGCTGCAAATGTGTAAGACAGAAAGTAATCCTTTAAAAAAATAAAATAAAACAGCGTGACACCAAATAGGGCATGCTAACTGTGATTATTCATCTGAAGTTACAGTCATCACAGTGAAGCGCATTCTCAGGAGTATTATGGCTTTTAATACACTGTTTCTGATGCCTCTGCAAGTTCGCAAACACTCAAGAATAAACAACAGAGAGAGAGGAGTGATAACTAGGTCCCTGGTTCTCACAAAAGTTGGCATAGCAACTAATATTGCAAGGGGAAATCATGTTTTATGGTAATAATCAACACGTTTGGAGCATGCCTTGGAGCAGTCAGATTGCTTGACTGAATGTACCAATTGAGTAATACTTGGCAACATTAAAGGAAGAGCATTGAAATTTCAGATACGCCGTATGCACCAGGGCTGTGTCTGTTTCTTAGATAACACAGAGAAAGGCAGAGTGCAGTTGACAACTGGCTGTTATTAGCAGCATTACTGAGGTCACTTTAGTCCCAGTCTACTCCTGCTCTTCCGATGGGCTCCTGACATTATCCAGGTTCTGCCTCCTCACTGGCACGCTGCCAATCCCCTTTTACCGCTCTACTTCTTTGCCAATTTCTCGGTGATTCATTTTTTCCCTCTCTGCTCAATAATGCCATTAATGTCACTTTAATGACTAGCACTTAATTTACAGCTCCTCTTCCTGTCTGCCGGGCCCCTGATTGGTCACTTGGGATGGGACACAGTCACTTTGAGGTTCTGCAGAATAGTTAGGCAGCAGTTATTTACTATAATCACACTTTTGGTGTTGCACCTTTTTTATGGGGACCTTTTTTTTTCCTTATTGTTTTTCTTTACTATATTAGTCATGTTTTCATGGTCTGCACGACTTCTCTCATAATCATACTGTAATTGTTGCAATCAGTTTAGTGAAGAGATATGCGTGGAACTGTTTTCCATCAGCTGCTCTGCCACTATGTTTTCATAGACTGTGAAAAGGTGTATCATTTTAATTGTACAATATATGCATTGTTGGCTTCATCTCTGGTGTACAACTAGAACAATTTAAAGCCTTATAATTTCATATTTGTTATATTGAAATCAAGGTGAGCAAAACCCAAATGCTCATTACAGTAATTTAAAAGAACTATTGTGGCACTGTATGTTAATAATAACAATTTTGAGGAAGAAACAAATATAAAAAAGACTCTGGTGGTTTAAATAATAAAAAAAAAAGATATAGCTGTCACAAAGATGACATCAGGCACTAATGTTAATAATAATTTGCTAAAATCTCATATACATCAGAGCAGCCGTAATAGAGAAAATGAGCTGCCTCTCGGTTTAATCAACTCAATGAATCTTTCCCCTCCTGGTTTCCACACAGCCTCTATCAGCCTCTCTGTGCTGTGTGAGCTGAAATGGCTTTGAAAAGACTTTCTCAGAAGAGAAAGCCAGCGCAGAAGAAGAAGAGGATTCAATCGACCACCCCTAGAGAGCCGCAGCTCTTGGCCCGTGTAATTTGGAGGCTAGCATAACGGTGCTAGCAAATGGCTCTAGCAAAAGGCTGCCCTACCATCACTCTGCCCCTTGGTGTTCCAGTCAGCTCGCCTACCTGCCTGATTTTTCCAGCACACCTTTCACGGTCAACCAGTAATCAGAAGCATACAGCACCACCCGCCATTCCTTCCCTCAGCATTATAATCCCTATGACATGACAGATAGGGGCCGGGATATACAAGCTTAATCCCACTTGTACTAAAATACCTCCTGAGGTAGGGAGAGAGTGGTGCGGGAGAACGGGCAGGACACTTGGCTAGATGAGCCCCAAGCAAACATATCTTTTTCTGTTAAACTGGCACTGTGGTAGGCAAGAGAAAATAGGTTTTTGGGGTTTTTTTGTTTTTTGTGTTTTTTTTTGTTTTTTTTTAAACCAGAGGGCCCCTGGCTTTTCTGGCTCTGAGATTTTGGGTCAGGAAATTGAATAAGAAATAGATTTCTGCCTTTTAACAACCACCTCCATAGTGCCGTTCAGCAAGAACCTGAATGTTTCTGTACAAGCTCTGTATGAATGTCAAGTGAAACATGGTGTTATTGAAACTACTGCACAGTTAGTCACATCTAATTTAGTTTTTGGATTAGTTTAGCTTTGAATTTCACACCGTGAAAGCATGGGGACTATTAATAGTTTCTGTTTGCAGCTGCAAATAAAACATTTTTCAATTAGAATCAGACGTTTTGGAGAAGGTGAACTTCGAGTCATTCAGCCTCTTTTTATTTATTTGGAATCAAATATAAGTAAAGTCAGAAAGAAATTAGAGTTGAGGGGGGGAGCATAGACCTAAAAAACAAGAACTAATTTACTGGTCAACTGCTGCGACAGCTAAAGGTCAGCCAAACAATTTTCCAATGTTGTCTCTGTGTTCAGATCTACAGCTGCTAACAAATACGATGCGACAATCCTACAGTGGAAAAAGAAGAAAAAAAGAAAAACTTTCAAAGGCTTCCAGGACAAGAGGGAGGAAAAGAGAAACTAGGCCATGAGTTTAATTCATTCTGATTTACCCTTGCATCCAGGAAACACACCCTTGTTGAGAGAGCTCCTCTGAGGGAAAATAGGTTAGCCTTCTCTCCCCTCTTTTTGTTCTCTTCACACAGAAGAGGCCTTGAGCTTCCTCGCATGAGCCTCTGGAAAAGCTCCTAGTCAATTATTTACCTAACAGGTTCTTGTTATTTTTTTTCCTATGGTTCTCATCCTCTTGCTAAATCCACAGGATGAGGAGCAGTACCCAGTTAACCCTCCTCTCTGCAATTAAGAGCAGCAGTGTTAAATGGAGTCGGGAGTGGGTAGATGTAAATTCTCTTGTAATTTGCCAAAGACATGGATTAATTCTCAGTGTAGCACAGTGGAGTGCAGGGTCAGGACAAATTTAAAATTCATATTTACAGAATAAATGAAGAGGTTTTGGAGTTATGTCACCAATATCCTAGCAACCAGAGGCTGGTAGAGAAATGAAGGTCTTGTGGAGAAGTGGCCAAGAACAAACAATTTATGGCTAAATGCATTACAAACTACCAGAGAGGCAGACGGCTGAAGATTGTGTTGGAATGGAATGAACAGTACTTTGCAAAAGTCATGAGCCGTGTCTCATTTGTTTACATTTTGTTAGGAAAATGGGAAATAGTTGCAGCAATTAATTGATCAATACACATAGAAATGCAGTGTATTTCGTACGACCACCTTTATTTGTCAGCACGGCCTGAACTCTCTTAGGCAAGCTTTCTTGTAATCTTCGGGAATAGTTCTCCAGGCTTTTTGAAAAACATCCAAAGCTCTTCTTTGGATGTCGGATCCCTTTTGTTCTGTTCTTTATCAAGATGATCCAGTCTATTACTGATAATGTTCGGTGTGTTTTCTTGTCCAGCTATGCTGAAAAATGAAGACTTTGCCAATCAGGTGCTTTCCAGATGGTACTACATGGTTGATCAAAATCTGATGGTACTTTTCTGTGTTCATAATTCCTTCAATTTTGACAAGATCCCCGTCCTTAAGAATGCCTTCATGACAGCCGCCCTTCCACGTTGCTGTTGAGGCTTCGCCAAACAGTAGATGGATCAACTGTAGGCTCAGATGCATCTCTCAGGTCCTGTGTTAGATCTTTGCTGGATTTTTTCCTCTTTCTTAAGGACGTGATTTTCCGTTACTTTTCATCTGTAGATAGTTGTTCAGTTTCCTCATTTTCTCTTTTTTAACAACACACTGCACGCCACGCTGAGTTATGCAAAGTTTTCGGTTAATAGCTTTGTGAATCACCTTGCTGGTGTAAAAATACTGTCAGCTATTTTGTCCTTGGCATTTTTCATAGATTCAGCTGTCATATGTCAATGTTAAGTTGCTTTAACAAACAAACAAAACTCCCAAAACAAAAACATTACTTTAAAAATCATCAGATAAAAAAACTGGACTGAAAATGAGTGAAAAAGCAGCCAATGTTCAAAAACAGGGAAGTGTTAGCAGAGTCTGGTAGACAGTCTAGCTCTTTGGAAGCAAAATATAAAGAAATTCTCAAGACTTTTCCACAGTACTGAAGATTTGGTGTTTATGTTGGTATTTATTTTGAAATAACAGATTTGAAATTTGAAATACCAGACCACTACTAATATCAGTATATTTCTTTCTTTCAAATATAGGTCATCAGCAGTTAAGTTTAAACTTTTTAAAGTGATTTATTTGTTTGTCTGATTGTTTTTGTTTACATCAGATCATTTCATTCATAACTCAGAAACATCCTAAATTTAGCCTTTAGGTTTCACTGTTAATTCATTCATTCATTCCAGTGAAGCACAAATCTGCAGCTGCACGCTCCGTTATGTCTTTCTCTTTTTTTCTCTAACTTTATATAGCATAAAAAAAAAAAAGACCAAGCAACAATCAGGAGTGAAACAAACTTTAACTTGTATTAAATAAAATGCTGTTTAGAGATCTGTTCCAGTGCAAAATTTGATTTAGTTTAGTAAGTTTTGGATATGATTAATGAGAAAGTCTTTTGTCTTGAGGTCATGTAAAGGTGACAACTCTGATTCCTTTGTGTTCTATGAAAATGGCCATCAGCAAAGCCTCCAGCTCTGTCCTCTGTAGCGCTATATAATGAAATGTATTACTGAAAAGAAAAACATCCCCAAGCACTGTAGGGATAAATCCTTTCTGGATCTTTATGCTCTGCGTCCATACACCTCTGGCCCCTTTTGCATTAACCCCACCTCTATCCGCCCCTTCCATTTATCCATGCCCTCCCTTTACCTTCTGCTTGGCCCGTGTGCAGTGGTGCAATGCTCTTAGCTGCTCTCTTCACTCTCGCTGTTAGCCACTTACAGCTCTTGCTGCTTTGCAGACTTCCTCATTTGTAGGCTGATGGGGGAATTTTAAATCTGTCATTGTAAGATTCAGAGCAGATTAGTTATTTTTCAGTGTTAACATTGCTGAATAAAATCAAAGCATTTTATTGAAACTATAATTTGGTGTTTGTTTTGTAGAAGAATGGGACAAATTTCTTTTCTGTTTGAAAACCTGTGATTAAGAAATCATTTTAAAGGCTTTACTGAATAAGATAGTACCTGCTTTGGTTTGAGTTAGCTCACTTATTTTTTTTTTCTGTTTTTGCCATCTCCAAAACATTGCAGAAGGAAAAGAGATAGAGATCAAGGGCAGGAAGGTGCCCTCGTCCTCCTCAGTATTAAACTGGGTCCCAGGCAGTTTGAGTACAGTACAGTGCAGCACTGGCCCATATTCTATTTATAGAAGTCCTTATTTCAGATTGAGTTGGAACAGGGTGAAATGGGTCGGATGGCTGGACAACCTGAGGTCCTTGCCCTTGATTTTTCTGCATCCTGGGATGTCTGGTCATCTACTTTATCAACTCAGGTGACAAAGTTGATTGATTTTGTTTTTGTTTTTTAAAGTATAGGTGAAAGTTTTTGGAAAGAAAGGCAGTATGTCCTCCGGCTTTTTGAGAATGAGTAATATTTTAAGGTCCATTTTGTTAGGGAGGCTCCTGCTGAATATTTCCTAACATCCCCAGTGATGAGCACATGTTGGTTGGGGTGGTGGGATGTTGCTGGAATGTGACAAGCACGCTATGAAATGTCACCAATAACCCGACGCAATAACCCGCTGCTACGACAAGAGTTTTAACCTGGCATGAAACATGAAACACGAGACAACTTTTTGGCCTTTTCACCAAGTCACCTTGCATGACAACTGAGTGAGTGAGTGAGTGAGTGAGTGAGTGTGTGTGTATGCATTGCTGAGGGATTCGATGTATGTGCGTTTTACTGTTTGAAGAGTTATATTTCCAAAACAAAGTCACGCTCTTTTAAAAAGTGGAAATGGTAAACATCAGACATGTCTGAGACTTTTGGATTGATTTCCTGCCACAAGAGTGAACCCTGACAAACAAGAAAGAATGGAGGGGAAAAAATCTTCAATATGATAGAATACCAGTGTGATGTAGAAAGATTTAAGTCATCTTAGTAGCATGGATTAAAATCAATATCTAACTGCAGAGTTGGAGATCTGAAATATATATGTTATGCAGTATTCATGGCATCCTATCTATTGTGTCATCATTTTAGCCTTAAGAGGGCCTTAAGAGTTGTCTTTGAAAAACAAAGATCTTAAGTTATTTTTGTGTCAGTATTTGGGTTCTTAAAATCATATTTTTTTTAAAACAGGTGAAAATATCTATCAGTGAAGAAAAAAAAAAATCCAAGAGCTCTTTTAAGTATTTTGGAATTTTCTTGTATACTATTTTATTCTTTTGCGCTGACCTGTTTTAGGATTCAAAGCTCTAGTTCTGGGATATCTGTTTGGTTTTTTTTGTTTGTTTGTTGGTTTTATGTTTAGTTTTTTTCTTTTTTAAGCCCCGTGTTGACTTTTTTAAATTATAAAGTATCACTTTAAAAACTGGGAACATCTGTTATTTTACACACTGCTACACAGCAATTTTTTTTTTTAACAAAGTTCTTTAAACAATAATTAATGTGCAAAACAGAACATGTTTCACTTGCATTCCTTTTTGCATTGTTGCTTTGAAAGTAGGAATTGTCTGTCTTGTATAACTTTTTCGTTTTGGGAAGACTCTTCTCACTGTGATTGGTTGTAATGCTGCAACTGTGTGTGTGTGTCACCTGCAGGCTTGTTTGCACTGCTGCTGATCACTAACCGACCATTACTGTTTATATGTGCGAGGGTGGGTAAACATGGCCACACACTAATCTTTGTGCTCCTTCTGTCATTCCACCAGTCTACAGTCCCACAGCCCACCTTCTCCATGCCAGTCACCGTGCCAGTATCCAATCAGAATGCAGCGGCGGCCCTTCAGTTCAGTAACAACCCTGCCGGCGCCCTGGTCACCACCACCTCCTTTGTCACCTCCACCCTCACAGATCCCAGGCTCCTCTCACCACAGCAACCAGCTCTGCAGAGAAACACCGTGTCACCAGGGTTACCACAGCGACCAGCCAGCGCAGGTAAGAGATGGTGTGAATCACAAGTGCAATGCTCTGTTTTCTGTGTGGAGTCACTGCACATTTGTGATTATGCAAGTAATCAATAATTTGAAACATCATACATAAATATCCAGTTTCAATACCTGCAGCTGATTGATCCATCTAGCACAGGCTTTCTGCTTGCAGTGATTTGGTTTTGTCACTGATGCTAGGCAACTGATGAGTTTTACTTTTTCTGAAAACATGAACAACAGTTTGAGATACACTGAAGAACAAAGAATACATACTGACAAAATCTCAAAACTTCTTCAAAAGAAAACTAAAGAAAAAAAGACTTTAGACTGCCACCCACTCTGCTTGATTGACGTGTGTTAGAGACAACGTGGAGACAGAATTTAAAAAATGAACAGACTAGTGTGGTGCCAGTGGAGGTTTAGAACCAGTGAAATTAATGAAATTTCATGTTTAATAACTAATCATTATGGAGTGTTACTAGTAGATTTTGAGGTAATGGAAATAAAATATGGCATACAGAATCTATAGGCTAAATCTGCCAGATGCTGATGATTTACCTGTATTAGCCCCTCCCTTCATCACTGATGTCATCAATGGTGTCATGCCGTTCTGGTATTTTGGATTTGGCACGAATCCTTTTGCAGTACAAAGTAAGAGCCGTACACTGGCGCCAGCGCCATGGAAAATTATATTGCTGCCATTGAAAGATGGCAGAAATAGTTTCCCATGGATTAAGTCATTTTGAACATTTTGAAATACATTTTAGTGGGTCTCATTTGCATGTTTGCTTAATAAATCAAGCACGGATGGCAAAGGGGACTTGTCGAGGGTAATTGGCTGCAAAAATATTTCAAGGGGGAACATTATTGAAAAGAGGATGCAGATTTTGTTAAACTATCACTCAAACTCAAGGATTTGAAAAAGGGATTTTCAGTAACTACATGACCTGCAAACTGTTGTAAATATGGGTCATACTGTATTGAATGTTAATTAGCAGCATCTGTTAACACTGCATGTTATGTATATGAGGCTCAAATCCCTGTGTAAATTATGACTGCTGGTTCTCTGTTAGTGTTTGGCCTACTTTTTCTACAGTTGGTTTTCATCTGTTTCCAAATATTTCCTTTTGACATTAAATAATTGTCTTTTGTTATTGTTGTTGTTGTTGTTGTTTTCGGATCCAGAGCAGTTGGTCTGTGGACGAACAAGTTATTGTACTGATTTCTAAATGTCTCTTGTAACTGAAATGATTTGAGCCACTTTTGTACACGTGGTTGTCATAGTGATGTCGTTACTTAAAGACCTTTGCATAAAGTGTACTCGGTCTATGCAGAAGCGCGGTTTATGTAACAGCAGTATGTTAATAGAGAATGTTCTGAGTCGACAAGCAGCAAAATGACCAGAGATGTGTTGTGCAGCCTGCATGCTCCATCAGTCTAAATAAGTCCTGCTTGTTGAAATAAGTGCACAGTGCCTGTAATGACAGGCATCCATCATTTCTTTGACTGGTTGGCTGGTACACTCCTGCATGCGCCCGCTGCCTCTGTGTGGCAAACCAATCCTTCAACCTCTGACTAAAAGGATTTGTGCCCCATTTTTGCGTCTCAGACAAGGTTACTTATCAAGCTTTGTTCCGACCAGTGTAATCTCATTGTAAGTCAGAATTAGGTGATGTAACTTGCAACAAATGCATTACAGCATCTTTCATAACATGCCGTTCTCCGAGGCAAGTGGGTTTCACGTAGCGGTAATGGACGCTCCTCTTCTCCCCCCCTCTGCTCCTTATAACCTCAGCAGTGCAAATACGCTGCTCTACCCTGTTATGCATCCCACATTACCAGAGATGTATTGGGTTGATTGTCTTTGCTTGTTGGTGTTTTTCCATGTGTTTGTCCAGCCAGATATTTTTCAGTCACCCCTAATGACCCCGAATTTCTAAAGAACATTTGAGCCAAAGAACTGAAATGGCACCAACAGAGGGAAAATAAGTGTCAGTGCAGAAAAAATGCTGCCTGCTATGTGAGGAAAAAGCAAGCGTAATGTTTGTTAGAATGAAGATAAATGTATGTAGCTGTTCAGTGTGTAAAAATGTCTCCGTTTCCTGTGCTTAGAGACAAAGCGTATGAGATTTAATTTTATGACAACGGTAAAATTACTCTTTTATGCATTTTATGCATTTAGTTGTTTGGGAGAACACAGTGAAATACTCTCTCACGAGTTTATGTGTTATTAGAAACATGCTCTTTTTTTTTTTTTTTTTTAGAAACATGCTCTTTTTTTTTTTTTTTTTTTAAACATTTGGCTGCGACAAAGCATCTTTAATAATGTTCGAGCTGTTTTGGTGAGGGCTAAGCTAAAACTAAAAAAATGTTCACATTTCACATGATGCATTGTTCCCAAGCTTAAAGACTCTATACTCTCTGAAACTTACGCCGGAGATCTGAAATGGGCAGAATACTTGTTTGCTTTTTATTTTCCAAAGAAAAGAGAAAGAGATCTCAGCTATTTACAGCTAAAGTTGAATTTTTTCACTTTAATATTTACACAATGACTGAACATTAGACAGATGTCTTCCATTGCTGGCTAAATTTAAGGTCTAGGTCATCATCAGTGATGAACCCAATCCTAACCCTAACTCTTATTCTAACCTGAGGCAATCAGGATATTTTGTTTTTGTTTTTATTTTTTTATTGTTTTTATTGTTTAATTGCCTTGGCAACCTGGAAACAATGAAAATAATCATTCTGACTGAGACTCACATCAAAACCTATTCAGACTTTCCCAAAATAATCTGTTCTGCTAACTGGAAGGTTGGTGGTTCAATCCCTGGCTGCTCCAGTCTGCATGCCAAAATATTCTTGGGCAAGATACTGAACCCCAAGTTGCTCTTCAATGTGCTCACTGGAGTGTAAATGTTAGATAGAAAACAGTTGTAGAAAAAAGTGCTTGTATGAATGGGTGAATGAAGACATATTGTATAAAGCGCTTTGAGTGCTCAGGTGGAGTAAAAAAGCACTATATAAGAGACAATCCTTTTACCATTTTTCAAAAAAAAAAAAAAGGGAAAAAAATATAATATAATGGGGTCAGTTTAGGGTTAAGGTTAGTACACATGACGACTTGGACCTCAGAGGGTCTCAACACTGTTTTTAGCTGTAAAAAAATCACCGTACTTTCACATCAAAGACCAAACTATAGTGATAATATTAATAACAACGCTGCTTACTTAACAACTCATACAAGAACATTGCCAGTCCCATGAGTCTTTTCCTTCTCTGGGAAAAAATGTCTACAGTCTTGAGACTCCCTGATCTTTCCAGTCATTACAGTATGTCATGTCTTAAGCTGTGTGATAAAGAGTAGAGCCCCCTTCAAACACAACTAAAAATAGATCTAACAGATAAAAACACCATAGTCTAAAGATGTGTATAACATTACTTTATCCTGATGATCTTAAGTATATAATGCAGACACAGAGTTTTCTTGGCATTCAGATAGTTAAAAATACTGTAAACCATTTTCCTCCCAATGAGGGTAATTCATTTTAAATAATCTTGCAGTTTTAATTACCTTTAGGTGAGTGTTTGGTCTCTTTTTTTCATTCTGAATGAGTCTGATAAATTTCCCCCTTAAAATGCCACATAAGTATCATTGAGGAGTAATGAAACTAGCACTTAAACATTAACTGGAAATGCAGAATTGAAACCAATTATGGTCCTTCAGAGAGCGAAATGAGCGTCGATTGCAGTAGGACTTTTTAATGACACTTGATTTAATGATTTCATTTTTCATGCATCATTTTAGATTAGTGCTACTGATATTAACTGTTTGATATGAGATGATTTCTTAGTGTTATTTATGTGACCATGTTGGGTTTTTTCCTGTTATCCTAGGTGCTCTTTTAGGAGGAGATTTGGGGAACTCTAATGGCGCGTGCCCGAGTCCAGTTCGTAAGTAAATCTTTTTTTTTTTTTTTTTTTAATTTCAAATTTGG
>VUQJ01011342.1:9101-19725 GCA_015108635.1 Andinoacara biseriatus
CCTGAAGAGGAAAAATGAGACTGAGAATACTGCACATAATAATGTCATTTAAAATCAAGATTACCGCCTAGCAGAGCAAAATGTGCCTGTTGCACTGTATTAACCCCGTTGGCTGTCACATGAAAAACAAAGTTTGCTTCTCGAGTTATTGAGCAAACACCCGTTTTTCTAATTTTGGTAACAGTGACCTCAGTCTAGATCCCAGTGACCCCCATATACAATCCAAACCTTGTTTTGGTCATAAGTTATCAACCAATGACGTTTGGTAAGTGTGAGCCGACTGGATCTCGAGTTATTGTGCGGACATTTCAATAGACCCCATTGTGGTGTTTTAATTACTAAAACAACTTGGTTGCTTGAGGCTTAAAAGCCTTTTAACCTATGATGTTCCATTTGTACCGCCATCTTTACTGTTGCAAAAATCCCCCACAGATTTCAAATCAGGATTCACTGATTGCCATGCCTCTCTTTTAGAAATGCCTCTGTCTGTATTGTGAGCAAAAATGGGTCACACATGGGCACAAACCACAGGTAACTATAAATAGCGGTGGGAGAAGGTATGTGGTTTGCGCGCTCTACTACAACCACTACAGCCACTACTTAAACAAGTCCGAATTTAGTTTCTGTTGTTGCAGAGCTTGATGGCATCAAAGACAGACAGGAAGTACACGTGAACCCAAGGTGTTTTCAAGCAACAAAAATCCAGCGTTACAGTGAAGACCTTGGCAGTTTCCCAGCAACAAAAAGCCCTGAACTCTATAACAGCTGAGACATGTATCACACATACTGTTGAACACTCATATTTAGGCAAAGCAGGCAACTGTCTTCATATCTCACAGGGCACTAAGTGTGCTAACTGATTTGAACAGATTGATTTTGACCTACACACATGAAGCAGTAAAAGAGTTCTAGGTGTAGTATAGAAATTGTGCCATCACATAGTCTCACTACTCCCCACAAGCATCATGGTAGATGGCTGCCCCTCCCTGAGTCTGGTTCCGCCTGTGGTCTCCTCCTGATAAAGGGGGAGTTCTTCTGCCCCACAGCTGCCACATGTTTACTCATTGAGGATTATCTGATCATTTGGGTTCTCTCGCTAATATTGCAGGACCTTGAATGTATTATAGAAAAGTCCCTTGAGATGACAGTTGTATACGGTTGTGGTCAGAAGTTTACATACATTCATGCACATAAATGTCATGGTAATTTGGGGATTTTCGATATGTCTTTGAATTGTTCCAAGGTGGAATTACTTTATAGAATGCATCTTTAACAACTTTACAAAACATGAACTGGGTGCACAAGTTATTTTGGATTTTCTCTAATCTACGCAGGGTCAAAATTATACATACAGGTTCAAATATACGCTCACTTAAATCTTAAATGGAATATTGACAGGGGACTACCTCCAAATTCAACTTCTCCTCAAGTCAGCAGCATGGTGATTGAAACTTGGGCACAAATGGGTGTTCCAACAGGACAATGATCCAATTAAATGAACCAATACCAATTCTGCCAAGGAGAGTTAACAAATGTCCAGCCAGAATTATGCCTGAAGCTTGTTGATGGGTACCAAAAACATATGGTTGAGGTGCAACTTGCTAAGAGACACTGAACCAAATATTAGTGGGGGTTTATGTATATGTTTGATCCTGTGAGTATAATTCTGACCCTGTGTGGATTTGAGAAAATGAAAAATAAGTTGAAACTTGTGCACCCAGTTCTTGTTTTTGAAAGTCATTAATGGTGTATGCTATACAATCATTCCACCCTGGAAAAAGAACAGCTCAAAGAAACCATAAAAAAGTCCAAATTACCACAACATTCATCCCAATGATGAGTGTTTGTAGTTTATCCAGCAGATGAGTTCTGCCCCCATTGTTTACTTTTAGCAGCACATGTAGCAGAGCTGAGCAGAAAACAGACTCGAGCGATGCCTTCAAACACACTGTCTGTACTGTATAAGAAGAATAGCAGCTGATGTTTCAATCAGAATTTTTCTCCTTCTTAAAATTCAGTATTGCCCCCCAAAATCTATCTATTTAGACCAAATATTGGGTTGTGAGGTGCTTAATGTACAGTTTCCTAACATACTCCTGTGGTCTTAACAAAAAGATTTCCTTCTGCTTTCAGACCTCTGAATCACTGCATATCAAGACTGGTCTGCTCAGTGATTCAAGCTGAATAAATACGTGAAGTGAAACAGAATGGCCCCATTATGAGGACACCAAAGTGACTCTGCAGCAACTTACAAAAAGGAACAAACAAAACACTTGTTCACCTTAGTTTCATTTTTTTTTTTTTTTTTAAATGCTCTGATAAATAGGAGCCATCTCTGAGAGCATGTCTTAAATCTTTCTCCAGATAGATACAAACTCTGGAATTCAAGCTACATTTTTGAAACCTCGGTCTATCGCTTATTGACAGCAAACCATAAACTACCTCACTGTCTATTAAAATATTTACGAAATACACAGACAGTAGGAGAAACAGGGGACCGCTACTCTGTGACAGAATCAGAAAACGGGTCAAATCAGCTCATGCTCACCCCAGCTGTGTTATCAAACGGGTTGTAAAGGTCCAGTGTGGCATATCCTGTGTTGCTGCTGTGTTGAGTCACTGCAGGGTCCTAGCAGATGGCGAAAATACAGTTATTCAGTTAGCATATCAATGCATAAATAAATCCTCATTTAACGAGACAAAGAAAATGGGCTTTATTCGTGTGTTCACTGTTAATAAGAGCTACAAGTGGGCAAACACTGGTGAGGTCTGGCAGGCCCTGAAATAACAGGTCACATGAGCAACAACACGCCCGCTATTACACGGAGCCATTCTCATCCACACCCGTACATACAGTACCCTGACATTAGCTTCATGCCTATCATCTCTTACCTGGAAAGGGTTCTGGTCATCCATCGGTGTCGGGAAGCTTGTGTATTTCGACATCTCGATGGCGACTAGCGCTAAGAAGCCGTCGCTGATGTCAGCACAGGAAAAAGAAGAAACTATCCCTGCGTTTGCTGTCTGTTCAAAACGAAAGAGCAAGCGCTGTGTTTGCTGTTATCCAGGTAAACTATCTCCCCGCCCATCCAGTGCTCATCTCCACGCAGCTCAAACAGCACGGCTATAGGTTTCACACGGGTCGGTGGGTGTATTCACCGGAGCTTTTTTACCTCTTCGGGGCCGACTGTCAGAATCTGGTTTGCGGCTGTGAGCAGAGCGCAGCCGCTATTTTCTCTGGTAAGAAAAAGGTCCGCGGTACAGGAAGTAAACAGCCGAAGCTGGTCACGTGACTGCTACTGCAGCGGAGACACGTGGGGCTGGCGCGGGTGGGATAATCGCATGGCCACTGAACAGTATATCTTATATTTATTTATATTTAAATATTTTAGCTATCTTTGGATAATAACTGCCAAAAGTCTGGTACAAATATTTGATCTTAAGTGGGCCAAACAGCTAAAAATATTTACTAATGACCTATTTTTTATTGTAACCTTTCTTTAAATATAAAGATGTTTAAGTACATTGTGAAATCTTATAATTTGTTGTCTGTGAGGTTGAACACTAAGGAAGGAGAACAGGACTTGTGCCAATTAGCTAGGCAGATAGATCGAGTTGGACAGGATGTGGATCAGATTAGGGTGATTAAGGATAGTGATGAAATGTATTAACAAGTGAAAATGGTGTGCTGAGAATATGGAAAGAGTACTTTGAGGACCTGAATGAGGAAAGAGAGATGGGAATGGATGGAGGACAATTAGTGAATCAGAAAGTACAGAGGATTTGTAAAGAGGAAGTAAGGGCAGCTTAAGAAGATTTTGAAGAGTGGAAAGATGGTTTGTCCATCTGACATATTAGTGGAGGTATGAAGGTGTCTAGGAATGTGTGAGGAATGGAGAAGTGTACTCATGATGTGCAGAGCTGTGGTAACTACAGAGGGATAAAGCTGATTAGCCATACCATGAAGCAATGGGAAAAAAGTTGTTGAAGCTTGGTTAAGAAGAGAGGTGATGATCAGTGAGCAGCAAAATGACTTTGTGCTGCATGCTTTGAGCATGTTGATGGAGAAGTATAGACAAGGTCACTGTTTCTGTACTAAGAGAGGGACTGTTGTACTGCATGAGGAAGTCAGGACTAACAGTAAAGTATGTGAAGGTGGTGCAGAACATGTATGAGGACAGTGAGATAGTGATGATGTTTGCCATGGGAACAACAGATGGTTTGGAGGTGGGGTGGCATAACATCAGGGATTGGCTGTGAGCCCCTTCTTGTTTGCAGTGGTGATGGACAGGCTGACAGATGAGGTTGGGCAGGAGTCTCCGTGGACTATGATGTTAGCAGATGACAGTTTGATCTGTAGTGAGAGCAGGGAGCAGGTGGGAGAGAGCCAGGAGAGGTGGGGGTATGAACTGGAGAGAAGAGGAATGAGATAATTTGGACATGTGCAGAGGAAGGATGGTAGATATGTTGGACAAAGGATGTTGATGATGGAGCTGCCAGGCATCTTGATACTTGTTTAATGCTTCTTATATGTAATGCCTTCTGTATTTTATAAACATTTATCTATTTTTAAAATTATAGCCTATCCTTTTAAGGTTTTTTTTAATTTTGCCTTTGACATTTGTTAAAAAATCAAACACTGAATTATTTTACCCTATAGGGTTTCAAACAGTTATTTAAAGAATTTTAGAGATTCTTTGCTATTAAAAGTTCACAGGCCAAAAAGGTTCTGAAGCATTAGATTCTTTTTTTTCTTTTCTTTTTTTTACATTTTGTGAGCTGATTTAATAGGTGGAGTAAACTGTGTATTGCAGCAGAAGTATGAGGAAGGCACACTCAAGGAAAGAAAATCCCATTTTTTGCTTGCCATTCTTGATTTGCTGCAACTTCAGAGGAAAAGCTGGCACTTTCTACTCTCCCACATGGAGTCCTTCATCACTTTGAAACATCTGATCAGACTAAAGCACCTAGATACAGAGGTGTTCAATGTGAGTAAAATTCAAGGACAAAAGGTGAATGCTGCAGGAAATAAATCATGTGATGTAGCGCTCCGAGCTGTAAAATTAACATTTTAATTACAGTTAATAATTTTATCGCTGGGTGCGCTCTCAGTGCTGCTGTTTATTTTGAAGGTGACAGCTGCACATAAGAGCTCCCATCAATGCAGTTTAAGGGTTTCAGAGTTTCAGGGTTCACAAAGTTTTTGGTGTGTCATAAACTGAGTTCAACTGAGTGTCATCCGAAATTTTGACTTGGCAAAAAAAAAAAAAAATGAGAGCGACGACTCAATCAGAGTAAAGCAGGAAACGGACAACAGCATAAAAGAAGGAAAACACTGACAACTGTAATACTAGTAGCAGAAAAAGAAAAATACTGAAAGAACTCCAACAGTAAACTGAGAACTACAAATAAAGACTGAAAAATACAAAGATAACCTAAAATACAAAACTCAAGTAACAGAATAATATATACAGAGGAGGAGTAAAAACAAATAATAATAAACCAAGAGGAAACAAATAATAATTGGGACTCTAACACGCACCAAACTGAAACTTTGACCCCTGACAACCAGAGCCAGGGACTGTTACACTCTGCTCCTGTTCTTCAGTTTTAGTTTTATGCTCAATTTGGGTTTAACCTTTTGGACTTTGCATTTCTGCCAATAAAGGCTCTCTTGTGTCTCACTTTGCTTGCCTGTGTGTCTTACACTTGGGTCTGCTTCGTGACAGACTATTATGAACAAACTTAAGTGAAATTTTGAGTTTAACAACTGAACCTTCCAGATCATCAAACGCAGTAGCAGTAATAGTTTTTTGGCCAGATTTGTCAAAGACATTTTGAAAAATTCCTGGCAAAGACCTCTGAACTTTGGCCTATGAACCTTTCTAAAATTGTTAAAAAAAAAAAAAAAACCCATCTGTGAATCATTTAGTGCTGCTCTAGGCAATGTTATGTCAGCTGCAGGCTAAAGATGGTACAACAAAACACATGAATGGCTCACCTCAGTCTTTGATACTACTGATTTTTTATGCTACTCTGCGCTTCTCCTTTGATAATAAAGCGGTAATTACCCATTCTTCCATTAGATGTCACTCTTGTACACTGCTGATCTCCGCTGAACGTGTTTTCTCAGGATTTGTCCACAGTTACCTTTTGAAGAGCTGGAACTAGGAAACACTTCTTACACATTTTTATTAACCCCCCTCGAAGCAGAGACTTATCAATCACCAATCATTTTTACTCCAAAAATTAGTCTTTTTTTTTTTTTTAATTTGTCACATCAAATAAGAGTTTCTTACAGGTCATACTGTGGCACAGACTGACAGTCGTGCATCTCCTTTCATCCCAGTTTGTGTGCAGGACTTCTCATATATGACCCAGCAGCAGAGAGGATTACACCTTCAGCTCCACCAGTTTATACACATTTCATGGCCTAATGAGTTCAGACAATCCGGCCTTGTCTCTTTTCATTATCTTCTCCTGAAAATCACATTGGGGGTCACATGGGAGATGACAGTCATGAGATTTCTTTACAAATGCCCAAGTTGTCCCTGACACACACATACAGCGCACACACACTCTGATATACTTACTGTACATTAGTGGATTTTTTTTTTTTTAAGGAACACATGCTTTTAGTTCATGCATGAATAGGCATGTTTTAATTACTAGTAAATGTTTAGCATTTTTAAATTGAGGTTTGATTAAGTTGAGCTCTATTAGGGGCAGCTCAGTAAGGTTGGATCATCTTCACTGCTCACACATGAACTATATAATTTTTAGTTATCATCTACATCAGGGGTGTCAAACTCAAATAAGTCACACGCCAACATTGATATTTATTGAAAGAAATTTTCCTCCAGCTATAACAATGAACTATTTCATATGGACCTTAACTAGTTTTTCTTAAAAACTGAATATGGAACAAGCAAAGCTTAATACTATACAGCCTACACAAAGCTTTAAATATGTGTGACTTCCATGTGTAAACATGTAGCAGTTAGCAAGAATTGTCCTCATGGCTTTTTAAAACATCCTTGCAATGTATCCACCTCCGATGTGGAACGATTTACGCCAGGTAAAAGAAAAGACAGTGTCAAAATGTTTAAATGAATCGCAAGTGTGTATCCCTGTAACCATAAACAACAGCACAAGCGGAAGTAAACTACTGGCTTCTGCAATGAATCGGGGTAATGGCGCGAAGTCAGGAATACTGTGGATAATACTGGTGGGCCAGCTCCAACTGTCATTTGGTATGGCTTCACAGGCCAAATATAATTACACTGCGGGCCAAATTTGGCCCGCGGGCCAGAGTTTGACACCTATGATCTGCATATTCATAATTTTTCATTAAAAAGGTAAAAATTCCCTCATTCAAATCATCTACTACGAGGACTTGCTGCTTTTCTTTGTTTTGCATTGTTACAGATAGAAAAATTTGGGATTTGTGGGGATTCACTGAGAAAATAACCCTCATTCAGAGCCTTAATTAATGTGTATAATAAAGATATTATTAGTGCCGTATCAAAATCCTCAGCAGAAGCGTCTGTAGCTAAACTGCTGCTCCTAAACGCACTCACAGGCTTCTCTTTATTCGTCCTCATGGCTTCAGCCTCAGCAGCATCGCTGTTTGTCAGCTTACTTCTGTGACTCATCATTTCCTCTATTGGGTCTTGTCATGGTTGGTCCAGATGGCCCCAAATCAAAAGCTGGACTTGGGTGCCTCCCTGTCCTAAAACCACAGCATTCCTCAGCCAATCGAGCAATGCAAGGCTCCATTACATCACTGCTTGAGGAATGCACTAGCATAACAGTTGTTTGGAAAGTGACCCGGCTAAGGAGGGACTGGTTCGGACGGCTATGAGGCAACCATCAGTCAAAGGGGTCATTTAGGCAGACTTTTGGGCACGTTGAGCGCGAGTATGTGTGTGCAATACCAATTTTCTTGTTGGGCAAATAGCAGGGAACATTCCAAACTCTCTTGAGTGCAGTTAAAGTGCTGCGGTTTTGATGAGCACTTACACAATACTGTGGATTTCTCTGAGGCCATTGAGAACACATTCTGGTTGTGAGACATAAACGCACGTATGATATGGGTGAGCTTGCATAAGCCATAAATACTTGGTCACACATAATACATTCAGTGTCTTTTTATCATTCAGACACAAACTCTTTCCCAAGTACACATTTTTAGGTACTTGTACTTTACTAAAGTGCAGCTAATGGAAATTAATTTCCATTTTATGCAGCTTTATACTTCTCTACGTATTTACTTGGAGTGCTTTAACATGATAGTTGTTATTAGGCTACAGGTTTACCTTAAAAAACAGTTTTATTTTTAAACTCTTATTTTCTGTTATATAAAATGTATACATGCAATCACCGACACACCTTGCTAGTACTGGGTTGGACCTCCTTTTGCCTTTAGAACTGCCTTAATTCTGTCTTCATCAATTCATCGGATGCCACCAGGTTGGACCGCGGACTGTCCAGAAGCTCAGTGATGCCCATGTCCAGATCTGGGGGGAGATCCCTTAGGACACCACCCGTCTTGTCATTAGGAGCATTGGCCGACATTGGCAGGCATGCATCCAAGCATATGGGGGCCATACAAACTACTGAGTGCAACTTTGAATTGCTGCATTGAAATTTTGGCAAAAGGGACTAGCCTGCCTCATTTTTTATTTCATTTTTTACTTTAATTTTGGGGTGTCTTTGGATTCAACCCTCTGTAGGTTGATAATTTTCGTCAAACAATGTGGTATGTCAGTAATAGATACCCAGCATGATTTATTTATTTTTTTTAGCTTCTGGAATCAGGCCTGAAATATGCCAGAAACAAGGGTTACACCAAGTACACAACTAAGGGGAAAAGAGTTAAAATGTTGGATGCAGGACTGTCCCTTAGTAAAAGGTTGTGAGTACTTTCTCTCCTCCATATACACACATATCCCTACTGAGATCCTAAAGGAGGCCAAGTCCTCCCATTGCTTGCTCAGCAATGTGTATATAAACTGGGATGCACTTCAGAGGGGTGCTTGTCTGCGCACTGTTTGAAAACCTGGAAAAACCATCACTGCGCTGCCTGTGAACCATGGCTGTTCTTTTTTCTCAGGAAGTGCCTGAGACCCTCAAGGTCCATATTTCACAGCATGGTGAGGCTCTGACTGAACCACGCTTTTGAGTTTTAGGTGAGCAAAGAGTAGAGCTGCACAGTATAACAGGAAGTCAGTCAACACTTTGGGCACAAAATCAGAGAGAAGAAAGCGGGGGAGTTTTAATCGAGCGCGCTCTGTACGTAGGTACAGCTAAAAAGCAGAGCGTAGTGAGTAAAACCTCTCCTGATGCTAACTAATGTTCTCATGGCCACACTCTCCCTTTCCCCTCACTCATTTCATTTTCCTCTCCACTCCCTGTTTCCCCCTCGTCTTTGCCAAGTGTCTCTCAAAGCAGAGTTTATAAAATATGAACTGTTGTTGGGAGTTTTCAAACTAATCAAGTACATATTGTAGTGATGAAAAAGAGCACGCAGAGGACAAGGCTTTGCAAATGGAAACATTCTTTAGGGGGGAAAGGGTGTAGAATAATCGGGAGAGTATGAATGGCAGACAGTAATGTAAAGTGATATGCAGACGGGAATAGGAGGTGCAGGGAGGGGACAACATAAAGAATGAGAGCTTGAAAAGGAATCAGATTCATATAAAACTGTTTATTAACATCTTTTAAAAGGATTTAGACACGGCTATAAAGCTTTTTTTGTTTTTTAAAAAAAGGAATGTAATATGTTATGACACATAAAGAATATGTTTTACTGTTATAAAGACAATAATTGTACCAACTGAAGCCTTTTCAGCACTGTTTGACCTGACCAACTCTGACTCTCTGGGAGGAGGATGAAAAAGAAGAAAACAAGGCGAGTAAATGTAAACCATGCGTGAGGCACAAAACACAAGTATTGTATGACAGAACTGGGGGAAAAAATTCCTCATTCCCTCTCATAAACTCTGGTGCAGACAACGTCCCCGGCAGTCATTGTCTGAAAGAAAACAGGAACAAAAGCACAGATAAGATGCACTTCATGGTGTTTTTCTTAAGCTTTTTAATAACCATTTAGTCAGCAAGAACAAGACTGAGAACAGGTGTCCTGCAGCAGGATGTTTTGCGTATGTTTTCTTTTGCTAAAACAAAGACCCTGCAAGATGTAAATGCATTTAAATTGGATTTCAGTTGACATTCATTGTAATTTTTCTTTTTTCAGAAAATGCACCCAAAAAGCAAACCAGAGATTTTTTTTAAAGGTAGTGATGTGATTTTAGAAATGGGATTTTCATGAAACTGTATATGATGCTCAGCAAGTGAATCCCACCACCCTATGTGTGACTTCCCTTTAGGATTTTGAAAGTTGTAGTTTTAAATGAAACAAAGGGCTTTGCCACTGGTTTCCTATATTGCATAAAAGTCTTTTTTTATACAATATAGAAAAATATCAACTGCCAGCCAGGATTTTGGGGATTTCAGGTGCAACCAGCATGGATATCTGGGCCAAGACTTCCAGTTATGTGCACTGGTCATTTTTAAATAGTGTAGATACATTTTTAAAGGTCAATAAAAACTGACTCTTTTT
>VUQJ01011343.1:4442-17761 GCA_015108635.1 Andinoacara biseriatus
TAAACCAAAAAACAGAAAAAAAAAAAATTTTAAATTTATAAAAAAAAATTTAAAAAAATATTCTTTTTTTTTTTTTCAAGAAACAGTTTTCATCAGCAAAAAAAATTAAAGCTACATACAGTTAACGAGGAATGTTAATTATGATCACAGGTTTGTGGGGAGTTTTATTTTATGTTTGGACTGTCATGTGACAATGTTCTGTTGAAGATAATAAGACTACAGATCAACATGCAAATATCAAGTATTCCTTTTATATAACTAAAATTACTTCATTCTTGCTTGGACGATGCAAGCATCTTCCCTCCTTCGTCAGAACTCTGAAATTATCATGATTTTGTGATTAAAGGGAGATTGCGGAGGGCCAGCTCACTGGAAGGAGGACCCTGAAAACACACGGGCAAAAACAGGGTCTGTTTGTGATAAATATGGATTTTATCATACAGGAAGGAGCCAAAAGAGTCCCAGATTAAAAATATAGAGCAGGAAGCATGAATGATATGTCGCCTCTCAATGCAAAAATGTTGAGATCTGGCTTGAGTTCTTACACTAAGATTTTCATTCGGTTGCGACAGTTTAATTGTGAACAAACTGAATTTGAAAGTTTGAAAATAAATCATAAATGCAGCATTAAAACTGCACTTCAGTCTTGTACTGAGTGCCCATTGACTGATGTTGGTCGAGGTGAAATCAAGATTCCTTTGCCATTGCACACGCAAGCATACGCAACGAGATTCTGAGAATCTGAAATGTCCCTTTGAAAGGAAAATACTGAAAGCTCATTTAGATGCATCGTTGTGAATGTAGTGTTCTATTGTTGAGTAAAACCCCGAAATGATGCTCACCACGACACCCGGAGCTGAAAAAGAAGGTGACGACGCTGGGCTGTAAGCAAGCCTGTTTGTGGCTGCAGGTGTTTGTGTTCATTCAAGGTCACAAGTTGTTTTGGTTTTTTTAAGATTGGTTCATCCATGCAGCAGAGCAGCAGGTCAAAATGAAACCACAAATCAGACTGTCAGTGTAGAGCCTTTGCCTCTGCTTCACTCATTCAAGGGCTTATATTAGCTATAGTAGCCTTTGGTTAACTGTGAGAAGGATGCTTTTAGGCTGCCAGGGAATACCTCATCATGCTTCAAACAAAGTCATTCTGGGATTTAAGGCTTAGAAATGGTCTGAAAGAGACAATCAATGCAGCCAAGCAGACATGACAGCAGCCTTTCACTCTCATTTAGAGAACACAGATTTAAAATGTGGTCAGACAAACTAGTTTGTTTGAAGCATATTGAGATCATTACGCTGCTTGTCAGCTGATTTTACATCAATTCAAGGAACTCTGACACTCAGCAGCTCTTTTGTATAATGTTGAAATGCCTTTTACTGGCCACCAGATGACTTGATAAACGCCTTCAATTCTACACGTTCAGTCCAGTCAGTGGTTTGATTTTGACCCGATACATGCTGATTGTAGGTTTGCTGAAATAAAAACGTTGACATCTGTGGGACCAGCTCCACAAAATCCAGAACATCATGGTATCTCTCAGCACTCTGTTGTGGGAAAACTTCCATAAGCAACAAAGGGAGTGCGGTTAAGTTTCAGCCTTCTCAACGGTACTTTCCGACAGGCAGTACTTTCATACAGGTGAAGTTGTCGGGGTACTTTGACAACACCACTGGGTTGCCATCCAGGCGGACCTCATTGAGACTTGGTCGTAGGTAATAGGTGTCATTGGACCTGCAGAAGGTGTCCACGTTTACATCAGTGATGTTGTTGTTCTGGAAGAAATTAAAACAATATTAAACTTTAAAAAATATTAGAACATTCTTTTCTTTTTATAACTAATGAAAATTACAGGTTTTAAACTGAATCTCGAAAAGGGTTCTACCAATGGACAGTGATCTTGAGGATCAATAATCCAATAAAGGCGTGCTGTGCTTTTATGTTAGCATTATGTTACCAGCACTTGTCACAGTGAAGCAATTGAATGGTTTTTACACGTATTAAAAGAAGTTAAAAAAATATACAGGGTGATATCCATGTACTCAATCATCACAGGTTATGACAGAGAACAAGGTTCTCCTGCTGATAAAGTCTGCATTCCATCGTTTCATGGTGGCGGGGGGATAAACTCCCCAGTAGTGTCTGTAGGTAAGCCCATACTCAGTCGTGGGCACGGACACAGGAAGCGGCAGACGCCACAGTCAGTCTTTCCTTTGCCAGAACGGCACATTACGTGTAGTATCTCTGCAGAGGAGTCTGAGCGGGTAAAAATTGGTCAGCAAGCATCTGCATGGAGCCTTGTGCTCAATATTAAAAATTGACACCACTAAGACCCAAGCACACCCTGGCATACTTGCAGGTGCTGAAACTATACCATGGCTTTAACCCCACTAGCAGTAGCACTCTTGCATTTGAACCACATGGTATGCAATTTTTTTTTGAGGGTGGAACACAGCCCATTATTATCCTTATGAAAAGACTGCCAAGCCCTACTCTAGAACAAAAGTTGTACAGCAGTTTGATATCAGTGGTGAGTGAAATCCGTGTGTTTTCATATTGTGTCAGTAAAAAAGAGAAACCTGGAGATGTAAGATCCGAACACTCTCCGGGATGTGTGGAACAGCCTCCAGCATGTTGTCGGCCAGGTACAGGTTAACCAGCTTGGTGAGTTTCTATAGGGGGAACGAAATTTGCACTGTCAAGGCACAGTGAATTAAACCGTAAATGATGGTATTGTATATACAGACGATACCTTGTTATAATTCACTGTTAAGTTTTTTGATATTAATCACACCTGTACAGCATAGTGCCGGAGTATGTACACAGGTAGGCGGTTCACAGGAAATAATATATACTTTGGAGAGCGTGTAAAACCTTACGTTGCTGAACAGAGTCTACATGGTGCACTGCCAGTTTGTATGTTTCACTGAAACCTTTAAAACTTTTGGGGTTCGTGTATCTCAAATCCAGCCAGCAGTGATGCATACAGTCTCGGTGTTTACTCACAAATGCCTTGATTTGCCGCAGCCTCCATCTTCTAGGTCATGGTGGGACATTATTAATTGAAACGTTGTCAGAAGTGACGATGTACCTTAAAAGCGTTAGCCTTGACTCCCTTGGTTCTGAGCATGTTGTGGTTGGCGTTGAAGGACGTGAGTTTAGCAGGAAGTGCAGGAAGTTTGACCAGTCTGTTCTCAGACAGAGACAGTTCCTCCAGCAGGGTTAACTTGGAGAAAGCTCCGTCTTCAATCTCTGAGATCAGGTTCCCCGTCAGGTCGATCCTCTTTAGAGTCACTGTTGGTTGAGGAGTTAAAAAAACACACACACACTGTTACTACATTTGTAGTTATTTTTCAGTCAGTAATAAATTATAATGAAATGACAAAATAAAGTGTAATGATATGCTACTTTAATTACAGAAAAGTGACTGCAGTTGATATCATGACTAAATCGGAGCTAAATCATAGAGTATAAAGCCTGACTCATGATTAGCGTAGACATTAGAGCAGCTATGAAGCCGATATTTGTGCTGCTTAGGCCAAGATATGCAGACTGACTTCCAAGGTTGAAGCTCCGCACTAGAGTTTGCATTTTCCTTGATGCTGCTTGATGAGATATTAATAATTATACTGTCCCTGATAATTCCAACGCTATAATCTTTCAAATGCTGCTGTTATAAAGCAAATCTTTCATCCTTTCTCTTAAACATTTATCCAGCTTAGGGTTGCATGGGGCTGTTGAAACATCAGCTAAGTCGATTACTGGGGCAGCACACAGAGACAAACAAGCATATATTTGTCCCAGTTACAATATCAGACATTCACTTTGTGGCAGAAGATTCAACAGTAATATTGCAATAGCTATAGAAAAATAGTAAAATAAAATTCATCCACAATGTTTAATTGTGTGGATTTTGGCAAATTAAACTCAAAATAAAAGGAGGTGGCAGAGAGTCTGAAACCACCACTGGACAAAAGCATGTAAAAATAACATTTATACAAATATTTATAATATTCTCATATATGCATTATTGACAGATTATTGATATTTCACTTTTAAATTAAGTCAGTGTCCACACATGAATATTGTGACCCAGCTAAGGTAAAAACTTACACAAAATTAACCTTAACGAGCACGTCTCTGGGCTGCGGGGGAAACTCAAAGGAAACCCACCAGGCACCGAACATGTGGTGCACCATCAGCAAAACATTGTGCTATTAATCCTTATAATCCTTATAAATCGAGTCCAAAAACTGACCACCTGTTGATTTTTTTAACTACATCCCATTAAAAATAATAAAATGAATGAAATTGTGAGCAGTAACTTAAGTTTGCTGCTATTTAATAATTATCACTCTTTTGAGTTGTACAACAGTCATTTTGTAAATGCGATACATCGCACATCAATTGTGGAAATTTTAAGATCCCACGATAGGCAAATGTTCATGCATGCAAAATTTGAAGACATGAATAAAAGGCTAGAGAGTAAATGTGGTGCATTATGTAGTAATTAGGCAGTGATTGGAGAAATTACCAAGACTAAGCTGATAAATATAACGGCATCGCTATGGAATTCCCATTTACCTTTTACCTTTTAACATAGTTAGTTATGTGGCAGTGGCGCAGTGGTTAGGGGCTCGCCTTGGGCAAAGACACTTAAACCACGTTGCCTAACAGTAGCGCCGGTCTCTGGCTGCATGACCGCAGATGCTCATCTTTGGATGAGTGATCTGGAACGATCATTTCATGGTGTGCCTTGTGTGCACGATGACAGTGAGTTGAATCTTGAAAGGCTTTCTCCAAATAATACAATCACACTATACAAAAAGATCAGACAACACATTTAATCCACAAGCTGAAGTGACTTACCAATGTCAGAAAAGTCTTTGTTTTTGATCTTTTTGATCTTGTTGAAGCGAGCGTAGAGATAGGCTGTTTCTTTGGGCAGTGTGGGAATGGAGGTCATGTCTGGACTGACCTCCTCACAGTACACCGAGCCAGTCAGACACACACAGAGCAGGCAGGTGGGGAGGTCTGCAACACAAAGGCATCCATCGAAAAAATCAAGCCGAGTTCAGAATAGTCACATTTATTTGCTTTTTTTGTAAGTTAATGATATTCTTTTTACCTAAAACAAAAAAGTCTAAACCTCTTCAGTTTAAGAAGCCAGAATTTAAAATAATTTGATCAGAAGGGCCACTTCCTTTAAATCAACTAATCAGTCTGTGAGCGTATTGTACCCTCTTTTATATGAAACAACAGAACACCAAACAATCCAGTCAAATCCACATTTTTCTACTTGTGTAGTGTGAAATAATTGACACAATACAAAATAAACAATCTTGATGTGCAGCAGCCATCTTGCATATGTTTTTTTGTAACTTCAAACAATAACTGCTTATGGCGTAAGCTCATCAATTCTTGCTTGCTTTTTTAATTTTACATCTTCTATTTCTCCGTATAGCCCTTTTGTTCAACCTTTATTTTTAAATGTACACTTTAGATAAGCTTACCTGGGCTATAAGGTTTTCATTAACAGCTAATTTGACCCTGTTTAAGTAATCATAGTATTTAACATAGTTTATTCTAGTCACTTGGTAAAAACATGCCAGCAGCACTAATAAAGGTGCCTACACATTATGCAATTATTACATTCATTTAAATACATAGCAAGCCATGAAATATGACACGAATATAACAAACTTCGGTGGAAATCAAGTTTGATGCATGTCGGCTGCGTACTTATAAAACTTGAGTTGCCAAAACTCAAATATATTTTATTTTTAGTTGGAATCCCCATTTTTATTTTTGCCCATTGTGCTTCCATTATTTTTTTGTTTTCTTCTCTGTTTCCACGGGTGCCAGTGTGGAGTTGTTCGTATCAGAAAACCGTCTCACAGTGTGTCTGAGGTTTAAATTGTGTTCCAGGCCACTTTTAATAGCAAGACAGTTAAAATAACTTTGAAGCTGTAGGACTGCTGTTTAGGAGCCACAATCAAAGATTGTTGCATGGTTTTTTTTATGTTGCCCATCCCAAAATCCCACAGTGGATACTCAGCTTAATGGATATTAAAACCCTACAAGCACAGTCTTTGAGATACTCAAGACACCATGAACTACACCGAGGTCTTGTTGTCTGTCTCGGTGTTACAGCGGCACCACTCAAGCCTGTGTCGATGTTCCAGCATGTGCTCATGGGTTCAAACAGCCAAAATACCTACTATCTCGGTCCAAGGGATCTCTAGTTTGTCATTAGTCAGCTTTATTAACAGTGGGGCTAAGAGAGGTTAAGTTATATGTTCTTGTGTGTGACACCAGGTGCAGATAGAGTAGGTCTTTTGCTTACCGGCGTCTCCTCCCGCTGTAATTAGGCTGTCATCAGGTCCATCAGCAGGAGGCAGTGCCCTCTGCAGGAGAAAACATGGCCTGTTCATATAACGGCCAGCTCATTGGCTAGAGCAAAACATTAACACTGCTAGGGTTAGGTCAGTTTGGAAAAATGGTGACATATTGCAGTGTATCAAATACAAAACTGTAAAAATATCTGCACCGCGCTGTGCTTGGCTCAACTTGCAGCAGCTGGCATTAAGAGATTCATGAACCCCAGCTGTTTGCCAGCCATTGTAGTTAGACAAGGAGGTTGTGTACTTAGGTTTGACATAAGATTGTAAACGCCACAGTTGCTTTATTGTTTTGGTAGGTTCATATTGCTAAACATGCAGGTAAGAACTACAATCCAGGATGTCCAGTTTCATTCACATGTCTGAGTTTAAGGTTTTTACTAACACAACAGCACTGTAGAGCAGGGAGCCATAATTTTTCAAATCTGGCCAGATTCAAATCGTGGTCCACAATCTCCAGGTGGGTTTCATGTTAGCAGGAATGTGTGCGGGGATTTATGTGATTGGCCAGCCCAGTGCGCTGTTGGATAACGTTTGTCTCTGTTGTGCAGGTTTAGCCAGATTCATGTTTTTTGCAGCTTTTCTTTGGCCCGAGTCACAGCATATTCTCCGTCAGTGTGCCAGCACAGCATTCCTTTTCTAAAATGAATGAAGATGCTGCAATTTGTGATGGAGTAGGCAAATTCCAACTGGATACTGGCTGACAACTTGAGGAAATTGTTTCTTTTTGTTTTTACTACAGTGGTTAGCATTATCGCTCAAATCTCCCGGTTGGCTGAAGCCAATGGGAGCGCGGAGCTTGGATCTTCTCCTTGTGCCTGTTTGGGTTTATTCCAGGTACTCTGGCTTCTCACAGTCCAAAGTCATGCATTTTAGGTTAAATTGCATAAATTGAAGATACATAAATAAAGCACTGTGTGAATATATATAGGTAAATGTAGCTTGTTGTCTAAAAGAGCTTTGAGTTATCAGTGAGACTAATCCCAGTCATTAATGGGAATAACTTGATTTCCATTCTTGTCCTAAGTTGCTGGCTCTGATGTGGGATACTGTTCATACGTGGTCAAAACATGTAGTAATATTGTAGTGCTGCCACATGGAAACCAGTAACAAGCAGGCTGATGGGCTTTGTGTATTCTTAAAGACAGTTCATGGTGCATGCAAACCACCGATGTGTTTGTGCATTGGAACATAACATGTTCTGCATGTGCATATTCAATAATGGGGGCTTTTCAACATGAAGAAGCTCTCCTTCCTCATATGTTTGGCTGAACACTATAAAAATGTCAAAAACTTTGTATGAATGCTTATAATTAGAATGGGACCAAATGATGGAGAACTGTACAGTGCCTATAAAGCATGAAACTTGAACTGAAGTCATATTGTGGACCCATTGTGGACCCATTTGGCTATGCAGATGAAGAAACCATATGTTGGGCTTAACCTATGACCTCAGAAACCTTAAAGAAAGTCAGGTTGTATCTTGAGATTTTGTATCAGCACAAAAAAAGAAGCAGAGCTACCTGCTGTGGTGACCACTTGAGAACAAGGGAGCAGCTGAAAGTAGCTTAATTTGAATAAATCTGTATTTTATTGGCAATTATTTACCAGTATAGAGACAAATTTTATACCTCCTTTTTTCCTGCAAGTGCCGTCATCTGGCCATACAATTAAAAGAAAAGCGTAGGGCATGTCAGGTGGGGTAAAGACTACTCTGCATACAGGTGAATACAGGTGTGCCTTGAGATCTTTTGGCTCACCCTCTCAAATGTCAGAGGGTGAAAACCAGTGCTCTAGACCCTCTTAACTCAGAGTTACATTTGAACCTTCCATCTGAGTATTTGTGGCCCTGAAGATGGCTCAGAAATATTAAATTATTGAAACTGTGTTGGTTTAGAGCCTAAATAAGCGTTCCACCATTGAATCCTGCATATGTGTATCATTAAATGCAAAAAAGCATTTTTGCAAACATTCAACAAAAGTTGATTTATATACACAATACTGGTATATAACTCCCAGTCAACGCAGCATCGTCAATGTTCCAATGGTTGGTTAGTTTATCCTCCATCATCACAGTCTGGGCTCAGTTTCCTTGAGTAGCCTTGAGCAAAATATGGACACCAGTCCTCCTGCTGAGTCCCTAAACCGACTGACTTGATCTCAACCCAGTCAAAGGAAGCAAACAGAGCTTTGCGCATTCTGGATTAAAAAGTCACCCTAATAACCCTGTGCTAAATGGTTAATTGCAGCAGCACCAGAGGGTATGAGGTCTGTCTCTGAAAAATGAAAAGCAGCTGGTCCCAAATGAAATTTATTCAAACTGAAGTTATGGTTCCATAGCCAGATTGTGTCACACTCCACATTTCTCTCCCTCTGGATTGTTTGTGGGTTTTTCTCTTCCTTCAAGTGTTTTCTGAAGGAGAAATCAGACCAGATTTTGGTTTTGTTCCATGCAAATATTTCTTGAAGGGGTTAGTGTGGTTAGAAGAGGGTTAGTGTGGTCGCTTCAGGGTTATGTTTTTGGTAAGACTGCTCAGCTGTGAGCTGAATGAATTATCTGTTAGAAGAGGAGGACAGTGAAATGAAGTGCTAACAGATGCTGCCGTAACCAAGCAGCAGAAATTGGATTGGCAACTAAACCATGAAGCAGATTATTAATTTCTTGTATAATGTGGTAGAATTATTGATTTTTAACATGGCCAGCTATTAAGGAAACCTTTTTACTTCGTCTTAGTAAAGCAAGCTGAAATTGCGCTCCATTTTTTCCAACCTGTTCTCTGATTTATTGGATCAGTGATATTATCTTTGTGCTTTTTATTTAACTCTATGTATCAATGCAGTTTATTGGGATTTATAAATGTATCTTTGGTATGTCCAAAATAATCAAATTCATTCATCATTTAACACTGTGACAAATGTAAAAATCTAACTCTTAGCAAACTGTAACAAATTAGAAAATGTAAAAAATACATAAATCCCAAAGAAATAAAATACAAATAATAAAGTTCTCACCCTAGCCCTCCTTGATTTCAAATAGTCACCGAAGTATCCACTCAGTTGACTGCCAGCTAGAGATCCCGGTATCAGCTGTGAGTCGTGGTTGAAAGTCCTGGCTGAGGCTGCCGTCAGCCACGGCACCAGCATACAGGTGAAAAAGAGCGTCTTCATACTGTCCAAAGCAGTGTGCTGCAGACACACCAGCTCGCCTTAAAGCCTGAGTTTGGGTCAGCAGCTGCTCTTTGCCACAAGCCCCTGGCTGGATGTGTCAAATGACTCTATTTAAAGGCTGAACCAGTAGCTTCCAGCAGACTCTTAAAGCAGAGTTTATAGAGCACAGCACTTAACCCTTTCCTGACCACCCACCGTCGTCTGCTGAGAGACTGAGAGAGACGCAGACAGGATGTACAGTGAGAGGCGCACACACAAAATGAGGCACATATGGAAAATGATGAGAAAGAATAAATGTCCATTTTTCTCCTAAATATCTCTCAGTGTATACAGGAAAAAAATATGCAGAGAAGGCAGAAAAACTGAAAGTTGACAACCAAAGTGTGAGTGTGTTTTGTCAGGAGGAATGTCTGTGGTCTCTGCCCGGCTACTCAGTAACGACTTATAATAACCAACCTATCGTTCATTAGGCTGGACCAGTGTTTTTCTTCGTCTCCTGCCCTGTTATTCTCAGCCATCAGGCAGACATTTCTTACAGGCTAGAATTTACCAATATTCAAGTCTGCTTTTCTGGACAACTCTGAGTAATTAATGTTGCAGGTTAGAATTGTTTTTACTTAGTCATGTCATCAACTTCAAATTATCCAGCAGTGAAGCTTCTGCTGAAAAGGCAATATCTTGTCTCCTGATATGCATCTAGAACATTGGAAGTTAATATGCATGCACAGCTGTGCAGACAGAGCTTTTTTACTTCACGCTTTCTTCACAGTTCACTCGACTCAGCTTTGAGTATTGTAGTATTCTTTTTTGAGGAATGGCACTTGATTTAGGCAGAGATATTGCAAGTGAGAGTCATGGAACATGATGATAAAAATAGAAGTAAAATTAAAACGTACCCAGTTTTAATCTGGTACAGTCGGGGGTGTAATGATTATCCATATCCACAGTTCGGTTCATTACTTAGTTTTTGGCCACAGTTTTGGCTGATTTGAAGTTTTGTAACACCTACAATGAAAGAATGTGAGACTGGTCTTTATCCCTCCAGGTGGCTGAAGCTACTGTAGTGGATCATAACATCATTACAGATATACTTTATGATGAGTTTTTACCTTCATTTGTAACCCTGTTTGTGAAATTGCATCTGTGTCTCCACTGAACTCGTGCTATAAGATTGCACGATTTTCACTGAGTTGACTTCCTGTAGAATCATTCAAATGGTAGCATACTACCCAAATTTTCCCTCTGTGGGACAATAAAGGCTGTTTCTTCCTTCTACTGTTTGATGTTGTTTGATAAGGTTAACTTTTAACAATGTGTCTGTTTTAAAATTGTTAGGTCAGAATCGCCATCTAAATGCTGCTGACCAAAGGTGCTTTATCTGATCAACTGAGGACTCGTGACTGCGTGAGCCTGGGCTCAGGACAGTCCCTCCAGCATGAACATTTGGTTTCCTTATTGCTTCCTTCCTGATGCTGGGGTGTCTTGAATGAAAATGTTGTTCAAGTTCAGATGCTTCTCTTTGAACACTTTGCTTTCAGTCCTGCTTTCTGAGGTCTAAAATGTGTGTTGACATTAATTTTACAAAATTCACTTTTTTAGGCCTTAAATACATTTTGTTGTTTAATTTGAGAGTGTAGCAGTGCAGGAAATGTACCGTATTTTTTGCACTATAAGGCGCATTATCAATGAACGGGTCAATGAGGTGCACTGGATTATAAGGCGCATGATAAAACATATGTAGAGCAAAAAAAACCCGTCAGGTAAGTCGAACTTTATTTAACTCATTCACAATACTTCAGAATATTATTCAGCTACAGAAACAAATGCAGAAAAATACAGCTGGGCGCTTTCGGCATCAAGCATGCCGGGTTCCCTCTCGTCATTATCCGAGTCAGTCTCGTTGTTGTTACTTGACTGTTCAGCGATGATTCCGGCTTTTGTGAAAGCTTGGACCACAGTTGAGACAGATACCTTAGCCCAGGCATCCACGATCCATTGGCGTAACTCGCCCGGCGCTGCCTCCCTGTCTTGGTAAATGTGTGTTCGCCTTCTGTCATCCAATGTTCCCACGCGGCTCGCAACTTAACTAAACGCTCTGTTGATACCAATATCCAGCGGCTGGAGTTCTTTAGTTAATCCTCCTGGAATGACAGCGAGCTCTGGATTAGTTTGCTTCACTTGGTTTTTAACAGTATTGGTGAGATGGGCGCGCATGGAGTCGGAGATCAATAGTGAAGGTGATATGTGGAAGAATCCAGCCGGTCTCTTGACATTAACTTCTCTCAGCCACTCTCTCATCTTCTCCTCGTCCATCCAGCCCTTCGGGTTGGCCTTGACGAGAACTCCAGCTGGAAATGTTTCTTTTGGCAAAGTTTTCCTCTTGAACTTAACCATGGATGGTAGTTTCTGACCATTAGCCTGGCAACCGAGAACTGCAGTGAAGGATGACCTCTCATTCCCTGTGGTGCGTATAGTTTCGTACCGGTCCCTGTTTTCTCTACAGTACGGTTCACGGGGATGTCAAAAGTTAGGGGGACCTCGTCCATGTTGGTGATGTGGTCTAGCTGGATCTTTTTTTAGTGATCTTGTTTTTGCAGTAGTTGCGGAAGATGGCCAGTGTTTCTTCGTAATCCTTTGGCGGTTTCTGCGAGATGGTAGTTCATGTGTGGATGGAGAGATGGCGCCTTTTCATGAAATGGAAGCACCAAGCAGTCCCTCCTCGAAAGTCATTGATCTTTATGTGGTGTGCAATTGCTGTTGCCTTGAGTCGATTGTCGAGATGTATCTGATGTATTTAGACTATAATACCTGAAACCCATACCTTTTGTCTCATTGTTGGAGGACACATCATACAAACAAGCCTCTGCTGCCTCTGCTCTCCTGGAATTACTTGCATTTTGCTTTGCATGTTTTAATTCTATTTATTTATTTCTCTTTTTCACAGTGTTTAGTTCAACAGTGTGTGATTTCATGCTCTAGGGCTAATGGACAGTTAGGAGACAAAAGCCATAGCAGGTGTCACAAAACCATTACAACCACTTTGAACCTCTCCCACTGTTATGGAGTCACAACCAAACATACAGTTCAGTTTCATTTATGTAGCACCAAACCAGAAATGTTACCTCAACAAACTATATTTTGTAGGGTAAAGTCCCAGAACTATTAGAGAGAAACCCCGGCAATCGGATGAGCCCTTATGAGCAAGTACTTGGTGACAGTGGGAAGGAAAAACTGACTTTTAACAGGAAGAAATCTGTTGTGAGGTAGGGAAAGGGAGAGCGCAGAGAGAGCAGGGATTTTAAATTAATTACTAATAATTAAATGCAATAGTGGTTGCAGATATCACTTTTCATTCACATGCTCATCTTCAGTCTGGGACAGGCTTGTGTCCCACAGAATTCACTCGGCTTTAGGCCTGTTGATGAACATCATGGTATTCAGAGCAGTTTCTTGGCAAACATAACTGGGATGATGGTGGGAACCATGTTCAAGGCCAACGTACTTTACTGTAAAACAGTAAATTGGCAGAGTTTTAGACTTCGAATGAATTCCTGCTTCAAGTGAAGGAGTTCAAGCGTGCAAAGGTAATATAAATTAATTATCTATTAAAATGCTAGTTTGCCAAGAAATAAAACTCGAGACAAAAAGTGAATGTGTTCTTGTTTTCTGGTCGATGAGAGAAAAGGTGGAACAGTAAATGCTAACCAAAACAAGGATCTGTACTCTCACCATTCTGGTCATATCTCAGCTGTTCA
>VUQJ01011343.1:17781-31173 GCA_015108635.1 Andinoacara biseriatus
CTGTTCATCTCTTTAATTAACGTCTCTTTATTTTAATATGGATAAGACCACCACAGCCTTGTGTTTCAAAAATGTAATAAAGTGCTTTATTGGCAATAAATTACAGCTAATATGGTCAACACGAAAAATGTCAAATCAATTAAAAGCAGAATTGCTGGGAAATGACCAAAAAAAAGGGGGGAAAACCTATGGGAGAACTTTCCAAAGCAGAAAGGCCAAGAGATTCTTAGCAATAAAACTGAAGAGACTCTCAGTCTATTTAACAGCTGTTGAGGTCCAGCTGTTCTTGTTAGAGAAATCAGAGAGACGTTGGGCTTATCCACAGCAGTTCTTAATAATTTATCGTGTGTGTGCGTGTTTTCCTAGAAATGTTGAAATAAAAAAAAATAAATGAAAGACAGTATTATTTTTATATAAACAAGCAAAGCTAAGGAGCAGAAACTGAATTTTCGGAAGAAAATGGTTAAATAGGAAACATGTGAGCATCTTAGCCTTCAAGAGCACAGGAAAATGATGGGGGCCCAGATGTAAACATCCAAGGAACATGAGCCCAGACTGTTACAGGTGTGTTAGCAATTATGAACACCTTTAAACTTTTATGACTCTGGGAAGAGGGCCAGCAACTGGAGACTGTTTTTACTGTCACTAATTTTCTATAGCACAGTTTGGGCTGTCAGGGTGTTTCACTGGTATTTCACTCCACAATAAAGCAAGTCAGTGGGGAACGCCACCCACAATAACACGCTAAACGCACATTATTCCCACCCTGTTGGGACTGTTCGTGTCAATCTGTTTGTGAACGTGGGTAAACCTTTATAAAACCTTTGAACAGACCTGCACGTACAAAATACAGTTTTCCATAGTTGCTTTTACCATTTATGCTCTCATTAAAGCAAGTGGTGAATTTGGATGGCCTGGCAGATGAGTAAATGACAGCAAAGGGTTTTTTAATTTCACCAGTGAGATTTGGACAGAACAATTTTATTATGATTTTATTCTCTGGAGTGGACTGGACCAGATTTACCAACGGCCACCCAGTCACGATGTTGTGTGCATGCTAAAGACGCCCTGTGGAGTTGTCCAGTAAACAAAAGATGTTTACATTCAGCTTTTCTCACCAGAACATGCAGAGGGTATCTTTTAAGGTTTAATTAACATATTGAAAACATTTCCTTCCTCATAAAAGTCTGGCAAAGCTAATTGTTAAATGGTTTGCATTGTTCACATAGAGCGTGTGTGTATAATATACAGGTTTGCTATCTTGAAGTCATACAAAATACAACATGATGACCATTTTGTAAATTGTGGTTATTCTATGATCGTAAAGGAGGATAAACCAGAGTATGCTCGCTGGTTATCCACTTGTGATTGACGAGTGGTTAGCCAATGAGGGTGCAGCATCCCTTGGTTTTACAGTCAGATTTTACTTGATTGATTTTAAAATAAGATAAAAATAAAGCTCACGGCTTTAAAACAGGACTTTGCTAACCAACTGGTGATGTAACAGTGGCTAAATCAGTGCTTTATGTACAGTGCACGGTTACTGTGAGTAGTTGTCATTTAGCAAAATGATAAACAGAAGAATATGTGTCATGTCACCTACTTGTTTTGCCTATATTTACTCGTGAAGTACAGTTGCTGGAGTGTTTTTTGTACCATTCTCAACTGCTTATTATTTACCCACAATTCAATGGGAGATCTATTGTATTACCTTCCAAAGTACAACTGATAGCTGGATTTAAGTAACATCAAAATATTTTTACAATCATGTGATGATTGTTTAAATACAAACACTAAGAAAGCTTGGGAGCATGAATTAGTTTTGGGTTTTGATGAACACTGGTGGGAAACCATTCACCAAACCTCTGTCTGTGCCCACCTGAGTTTGATTCAGTTCAAAGTGGTGTTCAGATGTCATTACTCAAAAACCAGGCCTGCACGGATCTTCCCAAATATGATAGATGTTTGCGACCGATGTGGAAGCTCGCCCTGCAATCTTACTCATATGTTCTTCTTCTGTTCAGCCCTGACAAATTTTTGGCCAATGTATTTTCTGCTGCACAATGGGCAACAATAAACCTTCCCTGTGTTTCTGATTGTTGTGATGTCAGGAGAGTCTGATAGGGAGTCGGTGTCGAGCCAGTTTTCGCCGAGGTTAACATATTTACAGTTTGTACAATGTGTGTTCACCCCTGTTTGCACGGACTGTTGCAAATACTTACATGCACATACTTTGCTTGTAACTCTGGTATGGATTTGGTATCTACTGGTAATTTCTGCTGCCATGGTTATTAGCTCACCAAAAGATGTTAAATATTTTTGGCAGCTGAGAGCAAACTCTTCTAAATACAAGCACAGATATGATGATGCACTTTTAGATGCCATGCAACCTTTATTAGTAGTATTAGTACTAGTATTAGTACAGTGGCTTTCTACACCGAAATGAATGGCTCTATTTAGGCTGTATCTTTGTTAAATGGTAGCTGGAGCAGGATGAATATTCATTCAAATATTATTTTTTTGGGTGGGTTGATTTATTTATTTTATTTTTATTTTTTAAAGAAGCCACATTTATAAAAACAAATGGATACATCCACAGTAAATAAATAGTGAAAGTCTTTTTAAAGCACGTTGATACATTTAAAGAGATTATGATTTTTCCAGCTGTGTCTGTTATGAAATCGACTCCCTTTGAGCGGCTACTTAGTCAAAAATGCTGCGCTGAGTAGAAATAATTCTATATTGTTGTTTCAGAGTGTTGTAATGCTGCACACAGTGATTAAGTTCAAAATGTTTTTTTTTTTCCTGGCTTTTCTCGTCTACCAGCTGCGGTGATGTGTTGGTGAGCTGAATTTTAGGGTGACAGGTGTAAGTGAGCGATAAGTAATGGCAGGCTGAAGCCAACCCAGACAAAACACCATGCATGAGTAAATGTCCTCCACACACAGACACCCATTTCATTGCACTCACTGAGTATTCGCTGAGTATCTCTCGACACGGCGGACCACCTGGCTCGGCATTAAACAGCCTTGGTCTGCATGGTTCTGGCTGACTACTGACATGATGTATTAACCCACCACTGAGATCTGTGTGCTTTGGTAGTGACATAGCCACCTGCTAGCTCTGGGCTGCCGCCAGCAGCTGGAGGACTGACAGTGAGGCTTTTTATTTTAGCTCTGAGACTTGTTACGTAATGAGTGTTGCGTGTAAGTTAATGATTAACACAAACATACTTATTGAATTTTCTAATTGGGCTTCTTGTGAAACTAAACAAAGATAAATCAAACTAACTTGTAGAAAAGTCTCAGCCAACTCTGCACCTCTGCAGAGCATCTCACCTTTATATATATTATATAGTTGTGATTTTGCACATTTACTGATGGTTCAGTCAGCTAGTAATATTATTAACGATCAAGTCAGAACAGTATCTGACACGAATCACAGTGAGCTTTTAGCATCACAGCACAGGGTTCTAGCCAGCAGTCGATTGCCAGGCTGGGAATCTTTTCTGGCTAGATGCAGCATTCCTTATGTTACACCAAGAGCATCCCAGGTAACCTCTGTGAATTTACAACTTAGGAATACCAGATCAGTGCTTCTGTCTTACCGGCATGGAAGTTTGGCTAGTTGTTGTTATTGTTTCAGACACTCTGCAGATGAGATGCTCGTTTGATTACACAAATTGATACGAGTCACACTTCAGTTGTGCAGTGAATTGGGTGCTTGTGCTTGAAAGCTGTATTTTCTGTAAGGCCAGGATGGATGGTGCTTTGCCTCAGGAGACTGACCAACTACTACTCTGTACTAGTTGAAAAGAGTAGTAACATGCCCTAATGATGATTAGCAGAGGATATCATCTCATAGTAGTATATGATGTCTGATCATAAAGTTCCAGGACTTGATTTAGGAGGACCTCGCCTTCAAGGACATGTTCTAGTGCAGTTTTGGACCTCCTCCAGCACAGCTGCTATTTTCAAACAGCTTTTTGGGAGTTTGGTTTTAGCCTTTTGCTCTGTGTCCTCTGCAATTTGATGAGGGACCCTTAAATTGGTGCAGAGAGCAATTAACTGCTAAACTGATCAGCTGCTGAGTACTGGCTACAACCCAAAGACTAAACAGGAGTTTTCAGTTGAAAAACAGCCTCTGTGTCTAAACCCAGAAGAGGCACATTTGGTCAGTGACAGGCACATGGTCGTCAGTTTGAGCAATTTTCTTGGATTTTGACAGTGTTGTGCATTCCGAATTTGTCCCAAAATGAAGGACCATCCTCGAGAAGTTCTGAGCCATCTAAGAGAGAACATTTATGGGAAACGACCTGAACTGTCATGCAGTCAATCATGTGCTGGCATATACAACATTTAAATTACCCCAAATTGGATAAGCAGATGGATGGATACATTTATTGATGAATATACTCTTCAACATACTCTAAATTTGGCTTATTTTTTTCCAGTTTAACATTGTTTTGATTGAGCTGATTTCTCTAAGAATGATCAATCGTGATTTTTCTCATGTGTTATCTTTTTTTTTTATCTTTCCTCCTCATTGAGTAAAAAAAAAAATACATTTTTTTCAAGATTTCCCCTGAAATCAGCCTTACTTCCTTTGACTCATCATGCAGGACAAATTTGAATAGGGATTCAGCCAACAGTGCAGTGCAACAGTCGCAGGGTGGCTCACACTGGGAAAAGGTTCTTTTCTGTTGCTGAAGATGGTTCCAAATGATTCTGGGACTTTCTAAATTCCTCTCTGATGTGTTTCACCCAACTTGCTTAAAACTTTTCCACAGCACAGTCTATGACTTCTGAAAGGAAGCTTTGACTATCTTCATGGCCTCAATATAAGAGCTATTTAAACTTAAAATGTCAGTTCTTGAATGACTCATCCATTATTTATAGTTTTCGGACAGTCGTTCCCATAAAAGTAAGTTGCATCTGCTCCAGCAGCTTTCTTTTCTTTGACTGTTTTACTAAGTGAAATGAAATTAGGTGTGTGTTACGGTGGTTTTATTCCATTTTTCCTGTAATCTTTGGGAATTTAATCCATGTGCAGTAGAAGTATTTTGTCTTCATATTCCCCGTAGAAGTGAATTATTTTCCTTCTGCCTAGCCTTGGTTCATATGGTGGAAATTAGCTTTGGAATTTAGTCCCGGAGGATGACCTGATGGTTAAAACAGACCAACTGCAGCATCCAGAAGGAGACCACCACTTTGATTTTACAAACAACAGGTTCATTTTAATTTATCCAGTATTTATCTTTTCCTGGTATTCAGGCATTTAAAGCAAGGCTGCACTGCTTGTTTGCACATTTGACTGGATTTTCTACTTATCATATTTCAAATAATATAAATTAGCAAGTTGTTTTATCATTTATTGAGGCGACTGTTTGTTGTGAATTGGCGCTGTATAAATAAAATTGAATTGAATTGAATTGAATTTATAGCTTATTACTTTGGCAGATTGTTTTTATGATCTGCATAGTATTACTGTGTTAATGAGTATTGTAGAGATACTGTTCAAAACTGCAATCTGCACATTGTCTGTGCATGCTTCCTGTTGTCAGGGTCAGATGGGGAGCAGATGCTGGGGGGGGTTGCACAGGGAAGAAGGCCAGGATTTAAATTTTGCTGTTGCACATGCAACTTTGTCATGCTACACATGTTGTTCTGTGTATAGAGTCTGATAAACTGCTAAAAGGTTGAAGCTTGTGTAGGTGCAGGAACTCCGGCCTGTGTGGCTTCAATTACCTCTCAGTGAGTTTGATATGACAGCGATCCCATTCCAGAATGTTGTCCTCGTTTGAGTTTGAAAGAAAATCCACATGCTGAACTTTATGTGTACTCTTTACTGTTTAGTTCTATTATATTCTTAATCCAACATATTCATTTGCCTCCTGGAAAATTAGACTTTTAATTTAGCCTTTTGTTCTCCGCCCATTTGATCTGTTTGTTCTTGGCTTTTTCGCCCCAGCCTCGATCAGGAGCCATTGAAATCAGCTGGGGTGAATTACGAGGGATCTTTGGTTCATGTCATGGCATAGACGTATCAGGATCTGCTGTCTTTTGTGCTTCTGACTGTTTACTGTAAAGAGCCCTTAGTGTGCGTCTAAGTCTCAGCACGAGATTTACTGTCAGTGAGATGTTGTCCATTTTTAAAACGGGTATAGAAAGAAGTGGTTGGTTTGTACACCTGTTAACGTACTAAAATCCAAATTAAAATACAATACGGAATTTCTATAAAAAAAACAATTTAAGACTTGGAATTCAGTTAGCCGACAGTGAAGCGTTCCTGTGCCAGCGTGTCCTGGGTCTGCCCGGAGGTCACCTCCCATTTGGAAATGCACAAACACCTCATGTAGGCATGCAGAACATGTCCTAACCATCCCAAACACCTCAACCGGCTCCTTTCGGTGTGGAGGAAAAGTAGAGGTTATTTAATGGAAAATTAAAGGATCCTGAACTCATAAATATACGTTGATTAGTGTGTAATTGTGTCTTCCAAGAAAAAAAACAACATGAAGCATTCTTGTAAACTCACAATTTATAAATGCATAGGAGCGGGTGCCAGTTTGAAGCCTGTTACTCATTCTTTTATATGTAAAGTAACACCAGTAACTTTGTACCAAACAACTTTGTAAAATCCAAATGTTTGTTTAATTAAACTATTTATGCTAGAATCCTTTCAGCTCAGCCTTCACTGCTCGTTGCTGTCGTCCGGTCACACTCGTTTCTCCTGCTCAAGCTGAGAGTGTCTCCGTACACATGTTGCATGTGGAGAGGAGCTGATACGAGACGGGTGCAGTTGTTTTGTCATTTTATAGACAGAATAACTCATGTTGTCAAGCCCAATAACGGACTTTATCTTAAGCAGGTCTTAACTTGTCTGCTATTATAGTTTATGTTCTTCCTTTTCCGTTCCCCAAAGTGTTGCATGTTACAGTGAAATGAGGAGCTCAGAGCTGTGAGTGTAGCAGGTGTGAAATACCTCCACACTGCTGTTGGCTTCCTCCATGCTGTGTTAGCTCTCCTGCTAGCAGCTGGTGCACTGTGGCTGATGCGTGTCATAGTAAACACAGAACAACATGAAATTTAATACCTGCTTTTGCTTTTTAACCCATTAACATCAAACATGTCCTTGGCAACACAGTGTATTTCAAATATCCCGCCGTTCACGGACTTCCAGCAACAATTACCGTAATAAACCTATGTTGGGCGTGAAGCGCAATTTCTCAGCTTTCAGAAACCATTTGAATTTTTCCGATAGGACAAACAGTCACGTAATTACGGTAATGGAACGTATGTTTGATCAGATGTTTCGCCGGCGATACGCTTGGCATTAAATGCAGGTAACAGGTGTATTGGCGGCGATGGGCCCAAGTTAAAGAATTAAGTCTGCATCCAAATATAGGATTGGTGCAGCCCTATAATAAATTTCCACATTTCCACATGAGCAGATATATGGTTACTGCTCCTAAAGCTAAATGTCGTGGTTCAACAGCCTGAGAAGCATCTAAGAGATACATGGACATGGTGGAGTTGCAGCTATTGTAACTGTTACTGAAAAAGATTCCTTTTTACTGCCTCTGAGACATTTTGGCAAGTTAAGCTCTTTTGTTCCTTCTGATAAAAAATCTTTTATTTTCTCTGTACTGCGTTGTGTCAGCAGTGATATTGTCTCGAAGATAGAATTCTGTTGGTACTGGACAACAGGCTGCTCTAATTAAACTGTCAGCTGGGACATAATGGTTTGGACTAAACCAGTATGAGGCATATGGAGAGAATTACTGACTCAGTGGGTTCCAGTGTGCAGTGGTATTGGATCGATGTTCCCTGTTCTCTGATGACTAATGGATTTGTTATCCCAGCATTCCTTGAATTTTCCTTCTCCCAGACAGAAACTGAGGGAAAGTTTAGCAATAACTCAAAAGTGATCTGTGCTGTCTTTGAATCGGTTTAAACACATAATGCATGTAGTTCACTATCAAGTTGCTGGTTACCCTTGTGGCCCCCTGATGTTTAGCTATTAAGGACTATCCAGGCCCGTCTTTTATCAGTAAGATCGGACTTAATTACAACCATGGGTGGCCTGAATCCTGCTGAGAGGGATATCAGAGGAAGCTCATTGCTGACATGTGTTTTAAGGTACCATGTATCACTGGTGGACCTGCAGCTGCTGAAAACGTGCTAATGTCTCCTAGCCCAAAATACCTCGGAAACGCATACAACGTGCAGCTGGTCTTTATTCTTTGCCCCAGTGTGATCATAATTTTCACTCACCTAAAATATGGATTAAAACATGGCTGTCTGTTCAGTTTCTCAAAATAAGGAGCCTGTTGTCCCAGACTGGTTTTTGGGAAGTTGAGCATTTTCAGTGCTTATTAAAACTAATCAGTACTGCTGCTGGTTGGCTAACAGTCATCACTGATAAGTGCATTTTAATGAGACTAGCTTAAAGTTTATCATCTACACAACTGGGTGATGCTGATTGAGACTCTCTGTTCTCTAACCAGACAGACCAGGAGGAGTTTTACATTTGAAGCAGTAACATCTGCCAGGTTGTGGCATCCGCATTCCCCAATAGCCTAACTACCCTCAATAAATTATGATTTTTATTTAATAACAGCATAAATAACCCAGCATTTGCAGGATATGGAACATTTTAACCACATTATTTTATTTTGAAATAATAAAAACTAGCTTTGAGACAAAGTACCTGCCTATATGTATCTCATTTTAATACCTGATCATATCATTTGTGTTGGCTGATACAGAGTTTAAAGACTGTAAAACATGAAGATTTATTTGTTTCCCTGGATCAAGGTTGGTATAAATAACACAAGAAGAAATGCTGAAAAAATATCCGATCAGCTGTTTCAAACTATTTCAAACATTGTTAACGGCTCTGATTTTTCCAGTCGATGCATTGCTAATGCAGATGAATTTGTCTTTAATTGGAGTTGACAAAATAGTTTTTGGTTTTTTTTGATTGACAAGTTGAACAAACAAACAGACTTATTCCTTTTGATCTACTAATGTAACAAAATTTTATAGCTGTTAGTTTTGGAGATCCTTGTTTGTTTACTGTATTTTGCTCCATCTTTAAGGCTTTTAGGCGTCTGACCTGCAGGATTAGTTGCAGCCTGAAAAATGGTATGTGTTTTTTTTTCTTTCTTTGATTCGTTCCTTGGATGAATCATAGACACGCATCCAACGATACAGTAGCCTCCTCTCCTATCCCCTACACTTACGGTTCTTCTGTTCATATATTGCTTGCGGTAAAAGTCGATGCATTTTTCATGTGTTTTTGGAGGCAGGGGAATTCTGGGAAGTTCCCATGTTAATGTAATTATGTCTGTTTAATAGGGCATTGTGGTCTTGAGTGCTTCCTTCTGTGCTAATTGTGATGAGGAGAATGCGACTGTCTCCTCAGCAGTAGACTCCATCTGGATAAAATCTCTTTTCATTGGACTGGTCTTCAAAAGCTCTGGCTTTCAGATTGCTACTGGCTAAAATAACAGTGTGTGATTCTGGCTATGGCCGCCTGCCTCTATATTTTTCTATCTGTTTCTCTCATTTCTGCTCTCTTGTCTGTCCTTGTACCTTTGCTGTGCTACTGCATACGCTTATCACAATCGTTAAAGTAGTTTTGTATATAATATTATTGTATAAAACTCTTAAAAATCTGCAAAAGACCAATTTGACTACAGTTTGTTTTGTTTTTTTCAAATTCTTTTATTTCCATGCACTTTGAAATATAAAATGTATGCTTGCTTAAGGCCTTTCACTCATATCAAATTTGAATCAGCGGAGAAAACTGTTACGGGGTTTGAACCGAGACTGTGTCATTCTTTACTGTCATAAAAAGCAGGATGTAAGGGACCCCTGGTCAGTGTTCATGCTCTCTTCAGGGACACAAAACGTCTCCAAATAAACAAAGAAAATCAAGGTGTGTGCTGGATAGGGAGCCTCTGCAAGCAAGGCAACATGCAACATTCATGTAAATCTCACTGTCACATTTTGTGAAAAAAACTGATATGCAAAAGGTATTTATAGCCTTTCACACCTCTGGTAACACGATCTCCACACACATTTATACAGTAAAATAGAAAGATGTCCACTTTCCTGCAAAATTATAAATGTGATGGTATGTTTATTTTTACAGAATATTATGAATAAAATAAGTTATCCCAGCAAAATGATATTTGTTGATGTTGTTTATGGCCGCAGCAACACAAACAGTAAATAAATCTTTATTAGGGTCTAAAATAATTGGATCATTTTAACTTAGCTAGCATGTGTTACTGTGCCAGTTGGTTGGTTCATACGTCCCAAACTATAACAAATGGCAACGCTGGAAATATCTTCCAGCACAACTTTAAGGAGCTCAGCAGATTTGAACAACCCATATTCAAAACACTGAACTAGTGTACAAGGAAGCGCTGTTATCCAGGTAAGCTGGGAAACCGTTGTCCTTCAGTTACAACCACTATCCGTTCCACACACCATGTAGCCAGTCTATCCACCCTCTAAAATCTACAGAACAAAAAATGTACTTATTCCCGCTCTATGTGCAACAGAAGTAACCACTCGTCTGCCAAATCAAACGTACGCTGCATGCAGTATCTTAAGAACTCCTAAATAATCACAACATAAAAATAAGCTTCAGAGACGAGTCCATTCCAGACTTGGTAACAGTCTGGGAAAATCATTTTTCCATATTTACTTGTATCCTCCTTTTGAACATTATTTGTCCTTTTTTTAAACCATCAAATGTTTTTATATCTCCTTCAGTATCTAGAAGCTGTATCAAACTGATTGGCTGTGCCAATGAGCTCAGTGAGTTTCTCCCGTGCACTGGCTCGAGCTGAAAACACGTCTGTTTTTTTTTTTCTTTTTTGAGGTGATCACCGCTTGTCACACTGTACGATCTGCACATGCAGGTGAACTGAATCTTTGCATTGCTTCTCAGTTTCTGCACCCAGTCTGGTTGAAATCTGGCGCCTAGGTTTAGTGCAAAAATATCTTTCTTCTTCAGGCTGCACAGGTTTCCTTTACTTTTTCCTTGTGGTTGAAGAACTTCATTTATTACATTGTTTGTGGGGCGTAGTGTCCTTCCTTAGCTACACTCTCTACTCAAAAATGTGGAGATCAACCACCCTTTTTTCCAAAAAAAGAGCTAACAGGTTTACAATCCAAAGGTTGCTCACTTGTGATTTTGACTCTAAATCCATCCATCCATCCATCCATCGCCTCCTCCTGCTATGACACGCCCAGAAGACCACTTATGAATCACCCAGGCTTCTTCCAAAGTTCTGTTACGTGTCTCCAATGCACTTAATTCAGTTTGCAGTGAAACAACAACATCCTTGGCCAGAGATAATTGTACTTCGGTTTGGAGGAAAAACTTGGACTTCATGGGATTTATTGCTAGAGTGTAGTACCCATTTTCAAACCTCCTTCTATACCTGGTCCACCATTAACTTTGGCATGATGTCATTTGCTTTTTGGGCTATAATGTTAGCACCAAAGTTAGCTAGCTTCAGCTTCTTCCTTGTTGTCCTCGCTTGTCGTGCAAAACACGTTTTACGTCCCGGCTCTATCTAGAATCTCTTGGTAGTTGAAGATAAAACACTCATTAGCTTGAGGAATATTTTGTGGATTACAGGCAACTTACCTAAATTGCAGTTTTGATAAAAAGCTGTGAGATTAAGAACTTTAGAACAAAAAGCTGACCTGAGTTTCTGTGCATGTACTCCTGGGAATATCTAGGAATATCGGAATCAGAACAGTAATGATGTTAAATGTTTTAAAATGATTGTAAGGGGGAAAAAAAATCACTTAAACACAAGTTTGGAATCCAGAACATAATGATTTTTCATTACTTTGTAAATCAGATTTAAGTGGTTTTACATTTATACTTTTGACTACTGTGATGCTTCTCAGTTAGATTTACACACCCATCTGATTTTTCCCCCCTTCATCTCACACACGCACACTCTGTCGCACACATTCATCATAGGCCAGATTTTTCCACTCCAGAGCCAGACACCAACTGGCTCGTCGTCCTTGTTGCTCATTTTTCATGTCAGTCTTTTCCCTGCAGAGAGCATCACTGCTGGGATTCTCTCACATGAACAAATAGGCCTTTCAGTCTTTGCCTCTAAACATTTTAATTTCACTGGCCTCGTTTAGCCTTGGCTCTGCTCTGGATGAGTTGCTGGTGTATGTTTCTGTTTTGTGTGAATGTCTGCATGTTTTTTGGACACTAAATGTGTGTTGAGTGAGGCATGACAGCCTAAATATCCAATTTTCTCCAACCTTTGAGAGTTCTTTGCTGTGATTTTGCCATCATGAAGCGTTTGATTCATTCCTGAAAGCGTCTACAGCAGTTTGTGGAGACTGTGTCTCATTAGCTGTTTGAAGTTGCTGGAAAGGTTTGCCGTGCACTAAAACAGCTCTCACTGGATGAGCTTCTTTAATATACTGAATAATTGTCAGTCATGGTTATGTTTGGATTCTTGTTCTTTTAAAAAGAATTTAATTAGGGACTATAAACGAGGTATCATAAAAAGCAAAACACATCAGCAGCATGTCCACACTAATCTGGGCAATTTTGACACCACGGTTCATGCCTGAAGACAATGCGAATCCACACTAGTGTTTTAGGTTGTTTTTGTAAGGCTGGGATAGCTAATAAAGAGATTCTCTTTATTAAAGAGAATGTAGTCATTGTAGAGAAACACATTCATTATGTCTAATAAATCTATATATATATATTAGGGCCGGGACTTTAACGTGTTAAATTTTTTTTATCACAATTTATCACATTTTTTAAAAAGTTCGGAGCCGGAACCTTTGTGTTCGCTTGTTTTAGCACACCTGTAAATCTGACGCACAAGCGACAGCATCGCATTCGCAAACAACAACGATGTGCGATGAAGCCGCTTCTCTTGGTCCACTGAGGGACAACTTTAGCTTTAAAAAACGTTCTGATGGGACTTTGGAAAAGACTGCTGTTGTATACAGTAGTTGAAGCTACAAATGTGGGAGGAAACCGGAGTACCGGAGGAAACTCACGTAGCACGGTGGCGCGGTGGTTAGCACTATGGTTAGCACTATGGTTAGCACTATGGTTAGCACTGCTGCCTCACAGTTAGAATGACATCTGAAAGGCCTGGGTTCAAGTCCACCTTGGCCTGGGCCTCTCTGTGTGGAGTTTGCATGTTCTCCCTCTGCGTGGGTTTCCTCCCACATGGAGTTAATGTCCTAAATAAATATAATATAATGGTGTTATCATTATTGTCTAGTGTGCTGTTTACATTTATTGTTTTATTTTTCAAATAAGTTAAACAATCAGGGATTCCTGAAATAATTGAAACCTGAATAACTATAA
>VUQJ01011357.1:41723-53128 GCA_015108635.1 Andinoacara biseriatus
GAGTCTCAAGACTCACTTGGTGTGAATGTAGCTGCACTGCATTTTTAAATGAAAAGAAAAAAACAAAAAAAACAAAAAAAAACTTGTGCATAGATGTGTGCATGTTTACTGCACTGATGAGCCAACACAGTGAGATTAAGCAAGATAAAGAATATGTGACTTCCTCTCACCACATATTTGACAGCGCTGATGAACTGGTTGTGAAACAGTAAATGCTGAGATTCGTCCTCGGGGTTGGCAGCAGAGTAGAGCATCCCACACACACTGCAGGCCACTGCTCCAAACTGTTTCTGTCCTGCATCCTGTGAGACAAAAGCAAACAATAAGATCACCCTTTACTTCACTTCAGATACACAGGAATTCAATTTTACTCAGTTTCCAGAGTGACAAAGCACAGAAACAGCTCAGCTTGTGATCCATATTTTGCAACAGTGCAGAATTTCAAGTGACGTGAGAGGAAATTATCTCATTCACTCACAGTAACCGTTTGGGTGCCATCTCTGTCAGCCTCCTTTAGCTTCTTGATTTCTTTTTGCAGGCAAGCATCAGAGAGAGGAGACCCGCCATCCTGTGGTTTCACTGCTTTGCTGTGATGCAAACACACACACACATCGGGTTACTATAGGTCTCAGCCGACAAAACAGAAAAACATGTCAAACAACTTTAGAAAAGCTTCTTACTCTTGACAAGGCTTTTCTGATGTCTGCTCCGCTGTCTTCACGCTTTCGGCCTCACTCTCTGGAGAAGCATCAGCAGTAGTGGCTGCACAAAAATAAAGGATTCCACACAACAATACAATTATGTACACACATTTAAGAGGGTTGTTGGAAAAAAGACTGAGAAAAAAAAACCCTAAATCTAAATACCTAATTTACTTAACATGTTAACAATAAAAAAAGAAACATGTAGCACTGCTCCTGGAAAGTCCATGCTTTGAAACATAAGTCAAAGATCCCACACTGGACTCGGATGACAACATGTGCTGCGCTCGTGGTTAACTGATGAGAGAAGCTGAAATCTGAGGTGGAGAGAGAGTTTTATTAACGGCTCAGCCTCTCCCTTTGAAGGAACGTGACCTTGTGAGTAACCTGTGTGTAATACAGGTCACATGTTCGGAGATGTCAGTGACCCGAATGTGTGAGAAGTAACACTACCAGCACAAATCTGCAGGTACAACTATACTATAGTATTTAGAGGCCTGAATTGCAGCGTAACAGCTATGCAAACACTATGCACCATGCTTGTTGCACTGTAAGCAGGCAGATAAGGACCACGTTCGTGCAGCAGTGTCACTCTTTGCTTCCCCCTCGTCGTGGCACCGGCCTGAACAGTAAAGACAAAGCAGCATTTTGAACTTTTGAACTCTGCAAGGAAGAATAAGCTGGATAAAGACATGCTTCTTTTTAAATGGAGCGCCATGAATTTCTCTTCTTTCTTTCTTTCTGTTTTATTGTATTTATTTTGATTGAAGCAGGAGCCAAGCTAAAAGAGCATGATTTCAAACACGTGGTGCCTGGCTCATTCTGACAAATTATCCTAGTAAATGGCCAAATTCCAATCTGATTGACAAAAATCCCACTTTGTTACAAAAAACGTTTAGTAGTGCACCTATTTTAATCAGATTTGGTGGCAGCAGTACAAACAAATACAGTTTGAGACTGCAAACCTCTGCCATGGCTGAAAATACCATTCACACCATACATAAACTGACTCCTTGAATCCAGATTATTTGGAGATATTTTCTAGAAAGCAAGGTAATGTCTCCCATTTTTTTCCAATGAAACACATATTTGTGAAGCTATGAAAGGTCTACTTTTTTCCTTAAAAGAGTCTGACTGGACTCCAGTAGTTAATCACTTCTGTGCTGGGCCACCTCCAGTAAAATCTTCAGGCAAATCTGTCATTGACGTTTTGAGTAATCTGTGTGAATAAACAGTGTGTGCGTGCCTGTCTTTGTGTGTGTTAACACACACGGAGAAAGGCAGACAATCTGAACTGGTGCTGGTGGAGGTAAAAGCCAAATCTCCTGAAGTCTGCACATTTAGTATCAGGACAACGTGATACAGACATACATACCTGTAGTATTATCTTTAACCTGCTGCGTGTCAGACACTTTTGTGCTCTCTTCAGGGGGAGATAATGAAAGTGGATCAGCTGCATTCTGTGCATGAAAGAAAGACAGTTAAATAACGTGTACAGTGTTTGTGACACAGACTGTGGAATAACTTATTTCTGACTTACCTTGCACTTGCCATTTTCCTTACATGGTGAATCTGTGGGTCTCTGAGGCACTGAAGATACACCAGCCTTAGAGGCAGCAGGTTTTGTCCCAGATGTGGTTGAAACAGCAGGCGGAGCTGCTGTTGGAACAGACTGTTTGTGCTGTGCTATGCCTGCACCAGCTCCAGCAGTCTTTAGCTGGGGTGAAACAGAAGCAGCAGGCTTGGACTGAGCTGGAGCTGAAACAGCTTTAGACTGCGGTGCAGATGAGGCTGGAGCCTTAAACTGAACGTTAGCTGAAGAAGTGGATTTGGATGCAGCTGCTACAGCGGTGGCCTTAGACTGCGGAGTAGTTGGTTTTAACTGTGCAGGCTTTAACTGAGCTGTAGCTGCAACAGAGGGCTTTGACTGACCTGAGATCTGCCCAGCAGGTGTGGTCTGAGCTTTGAATTTTGCCTGGTTGGCAAGATGCGCTGTGACTGTGGATTTTGATAGGTGCGTGGGTTTAGGCTGAGCTGAAGGGTTTGACTCAAGGCCGGGTTGTGTTGGCTGTGTGGGTTTCAGCTTTGCTGGAGCAACTGGTAATGGGTCATCATCCAGTTCAAAATCATCAGGAGAATACTTCGGCCTGGGTCTGTATGGCTTGTACTCAACTTCAGATTTCAGTTTCTGCGCATTAAGTCCATTGGGCATGGGAGGTGGCACTGCTGGGAGACTCCTCTTGGTCGCTGATCTTGTGACTTTTGGGGGAGGCTCTGGAGTAGCTGCTGCTTTCGAAGCCTGAGCCTTTCTTTGCCTGGTAGTTCTACGGTTTTCAGTATTTGGTGGTTCAGTTTTAGAGACTTCCGGTTTGGTAGTTTCAGTTTTAGGAGTTTCAGTTTTAGAGGTTTCAGTTTTTGTGGGTTGATTTTTGGAGGTTTCAGCTTTTATGGGTTCAGTTTTAGTAGGTTCTGCTTTAGCCGGTTCAGCCTTAGGACCCTCCTTGGGAGCATCTGCTTTTGGTGTATCAGGCTTGCTGGATGTGGCGGGACTAAGTTGGGAGGTTTTTGCTGGACTGGCTGCAGGTGGAGGAGGTGTGATATCAGGACTCGCGGGAAATAGGGAGGTGGCAGAAAAAGGTGCTTGCCAATCCATGTCTGAGAACATCTGATTTGCTTGGTCAGACTTTAGTTTCTTCATACGTGCCCATGACATTTTTTCTCTCTGCAGTTCAACCTGTCTGAGTCTTTGATATCGAGTCAGCTTCTTTTTCTCGTGGGCTTTCAGTGGCACTGAAATCTGCGTGATGAAGAAACGTCTCTTTGGCGGTTGGGCAACAGGTGTGGTTTCAGCTGAATCGGCTGAGTCGTCTGTCGAGGGCTGGGCTGCTGGTGCTTCAGAAGCAGAGGTCACTAAAGCAGGCGAGCATCCTTCTGGTCCAGCAGGAGTTGCAACATTAACCGTGTTGGCATCCTGTGTGTTAACAGGCGGGCGTTCCTTCTTGCTGGCTTCACTCTTGGCTGCCGCCGCCGCTGCTGCTGCTGCTTGTTTTTCTTCTTCTATCCTCTTCAGCAGCATGCTATCTGTGGCGATGTCCTCTGCAATCTCCTGACACAGGGCTAAGAGGTTCAGCTGCTGTCTGTTTGCACTTCTCTTAGCTGCTGCAGCCTTCTGCTCGGCCAGAGCTGCGAGGCGAGCTTTGGTTCTCGCTTGCGTGTTCATTTCTTGTTTCTTGGGTTTTTCTGGCTCTTGAGCCATCTTTTTCTCTTCAGTCTTTTCAGCTGTGCTGTTCTGCTTCATGTTGGGCCCACTAGTGTCATCTTTGTTCTTCTCACTCACTTTTTCGTCAGGCTTTTCAGGCGGGCCTGCCTCAGCTGTTTCTTGCGGCTTTTCTATTATTGCAATGTCACTATCTTCATCATTCTCCTCCTCTGCCACTACAATCTCACGACCGATCTCGATATCCTGCAGAATCTGCACTTCTTGCAGGTCCAGACTGCCTTCAATCACCACTGCATTACAGTCTTCATTTGTGTTTTGAACATGGGAGTCCATCACTTCAACCTCTGAGGTATTAATGTCCATTATGTCAGATGATGGTTGCTGGTCAGAGGTTTGAATAACCTGAAAGTCTTCCTCAACAGGTGAAATGTTTGTTTCTGGCTCTGCTACCTCACCTGAACTAGCTGCCACTTCAGGTAATACAGTTTGTTCAGAACCATTTAAAATCCTCTGACTTGCCGCCTCCTCCTCCAGCTCACTGTCTGGATTTACCTGCTCCGAACGTGAGGCCGACAGACCTGATTCGGCCGCAGCCTGAGTGACGATATCAAAGTTGATTTCACTCTCAGGGACTGGCTCTAAAATTACATATCCCTCAGATGTACCATCTGGTGTCTCAAATTCAGTGGTGGCTGTAATTGTTGTTGTCGTTACTGTGATGTCCGCAGCCTCCTGAAAGCCAGCATCGTGCTGCACCTGCTCAGAAAACTCAGTGGCTCTAATGCACTCTGAAATGCCATCTCCTTCAACTTTTTCCACAGGATCTTCTGATCCTCCATCTGCCACACTGCTGGCACCGCTAGAGCTGATCAGTGCAACTTCTTTCACGTCCGCAGTGGCGTTACTCTGCTCCAACTGTGCAGGCACAGGACTCTCTGGCACACTTGTTTGTACTTCCATTTCAGCCCCTGCTTGGCTGTCTGGGACACTAATTTCTTCCTTAACAATTTTATTTTCCAGCTGCATGTCACCAAGTTCTGTGTCGTCTTCATTAGTGCAGCAGTCTGATGCGTCAGCTTCCATCTGCTGAGTCTCTGTGCATTGTATGTCCAATATGGAAACACCATCGTGCTTCTCTGCTGCCGCTGTGGACACATCCCGATCATCATTACTCTCTGGGCTACTAATGGGCTCGTACACTATCTGGTTTTCATGAGGCTCAACCGCTGACTGATTAACCATCTCAATCTGCTCCTCTGATGGCTGAATTACAACATCGCTGTTGTCTGTTTGACCGCAAACCAAAACAATTACTTCACTCCTTTCAGCCGCTTCTCCTTCAATATCACCAACAGATCTGTCAGCCTTGACCTCATTAAACGCTTGGCTCACCATTTCCTCTTCTAATACAGAATCTTCCCTTTCTATTGATCCACTTGTTACATTCATGTCAGCAGGAGGCTCTCTCTGTCTGTCATCTTCCAGATGAGCAACAGGAAGGGGTTTTTGAATTTCTGATAAGGCTGTAGCGTCTTCATTCATTTCCTCAGTCACATCGCTTTGCTGTTCTGCTAGATAAGGACCCTCCTCTGGAACTGCAGTAGTTGCTAAAATATTAACACATTCAGAAGCAGGCTCTTCCTCATTTTTTCTCTCACAGATTGCAGACATTAAACCTTTTTCATCCTGATTTCCATTGTTTTGCACTTCCGTGTCAGATCTTTCTTCTCGTGATTCTGTTGTCTGCACGTTCAATTCTCCTTGATTCTCAATAGCACTTGAACATTCCGCGTTAACCTCGCCAACCTTTTCTTCGCTCTCTGTCACCGGCACGTCTTTGTCCACTTCACTGTCTGTAGTGAGTTCACTGACCTCATAATCCTTCTGATTTTGTCTGTTTGTTGGGTAAGAAATCTCATCTGGTGCTTCTGCTGTTTGTATCTCCATTTCTGTTGGACTCTCAGCAACACTGACACATTCAGCATTCATGTTGTTGTCCTTTTCTTCACTCTCAGTATTAACAAAATATTTTCCTCCTTCAGTGTCTGTATTGAGCTCGGTGACCAGCTGATCTCTCTGATTTTGTGTATCTGACACATCTTTTAGATCAGAATCCTCCTCCGGTGTTTCTGTTATCTGCACTTCCGTGTTTCTTTGAGTCTCAGTAGCAATGACACACTCTGCCTTAACCTTGTCATCCTCCTCTTCACTCTGAGTATTAATAAAGTCTTTCTCTACTGTAGTGTCTATAGTCAGTTCACTGACCTCCTGACCTCTCTGGCATTGGTTATTTGTTGGATCAGATGCCTCCTTTGGTGCGTCTGTTGTCTGTATTTCCACTGGATTCTCAGCAGCAGTGACACAATGCGTTTTGTTGGAGTCATATGCAGGATTCCTTAAACCTTTGTGGACTTCTTCAGATGTGTCTTGCATAGGTTCAGTGGGTTCCTGGCTCTTCTGGCTGTGTGTTTCAGCCACAGGCGTTGAAACAGAAATATCTGCTGTTGGTGTCCCCTGCTCTTTGCTTTCATTCTCTGTGACAATCACAGGCTGCATATGTATACCAGTGCTCTGTTCACAGACATCCTCGCTTGTCTGATTTTGCATTTCCACTGCAGGCATGTTAGAAATCTCCTCTGATGCAGTTGCAGACTCCAGATCGACTTCATTTAGACTTTTCTCCCTTTGTATTTCCACTGAAATCTCTGCTTCAGGAATCTCTGGTGTCATTTTAGCTTGCTCTTCCATTTTGTTTTCTCTCTCTGGGACGGTGACAGACTGTGTATATAAATCCTCTCTGTATTCACTGATAGCCTGACTCTTTTGGTTATGAATTTCCGCTGCAGGGGTGTTATAAAGCTCTCCTGATGTTGTGGTCTCCATCTCCACTTCACAGAGACTTTTCTCGCTTTGCACTTCCACTGAAATCTCTGCTTCAGCAATCTCTGATATTGATGGAGCCTGTTTTTCCATTTCGGTTTCATTCTCTGCAACACTGGCAGACTGCATCTGTGTGTCTGTATTATGTTCGCAAACATTTATTTCCACTGCAGGTATGTTAGAATCCTCCTCTGATGTTTTCTGCTCCACATCCACTTCATTTGGACTTTTCACCCTTTGGATCTCCACAGAGACATCTTTAGAGGATGCTGGTGTTGAAGTCCGCAGTGTCACTTCATTCTCTGGAACAGTCACTGTAGATATCTCTCTGCTATATTCACTGATATCTTTGCTTTTCTGACTTTGTATTTCCACTGTAGGTATGGCAGAAATCTCCTCTGATGTTGTTGTAGACTCCACATCCACTTCACTCTGAATTTTCTCACTTTGTATTTCCACTGAGGGGACCACTGTAAAAATCTCTGGTGTGATTTTAGCCTGCTTTTCTTTTTTGTTTTCATTTTCTGTTACAGACACAGGCTCTGTATGCAGGCATGTGCTATGATCACAGACATCCTGACTTTTCTGGCTTTCTGTTTCCTCTGCAGATGTGTTAGAAAGCTCCTCTGGTGTTGTTGCAGTCTTCATCTCCACTTCATTTTGATTCTTCTCACTTTGTATTTCCACTGTAGAGGGTTGTCCAGTAATCTCTGTTGTTAATTTAGGCTGCTCTTCTACTTTATTTTCATTCTCTCTCACAGACTCTGTGTAAATTCTGTCTGTACGATGTGCACCAACATCCTGAGTCAGTGGGTTTTGTATTTGCGCTGCAGCTATGTTAGAAACCTCCTCTGATGTTGCTGCAGACTCCATCTCCACTGCTTCTGGACTTTTCTCACTGTACATTTCCACTGAAGGAGCTGCTTCAGAAATCTCTGCAGTCGGTGTCGCACATTGAAAGTTCATATTGTCATCATTCTGCATTGAGTTTTCATTTTGTTGGTCTTCTATAATCTGTTTAGAGATGTCGTCTGTATTATGTTCACCGACTTCCTGGCTTATCTGACTCTGTATTCCCATTCCAGGTGGAATTTCAGAACTCGTTGCTGATGTAGTCTCTATCTCCACTTCCGCTTGGCTTTTCTGCATTTCCACTGAAGTGGCTGGATGTGAAACCTCCATTGTTAACTTTGTCTGCATTTCCACTTCGATTTGACTCTCTGGTAGAGTTACAGATTGCACATTTTCCTGGTCATTTTCAACTTTATGATCCACATGAAATTCAGCTGTGATAGGTTCACTGTCCACCTGGCTCACCTGGTCATCCATTTGTTCAATGTTACAGACCTCGACTGATGTGCTTTCAGCCTGCACATCCTCTGGTGTTTCCATTTGATTCTCCACAGCCACAACACATTCAGCATCTTCACTGCGCCCACAGTTTTCAGCCCTCAGATCTTTCTGAACTTTGTCACTCATGGCTTCACCATCTGGCCTCTTTTGGCTTTGTTCTTCCACTTTAGCTGCTGGATTAGAAAAATCCACTGCTGTCATGCCCTGTGTTTCCATTTTGTCTGGGCTCTCAGATCTACTAGCACATTCAAAGGTTTTAATGTTTTCAGATTTATCATCCATATCATGAATCTCGGGGGATTTGGCTGTGATGACTTCACAGACTTCCTGGGTCTCATGGATTTGCGCTTCTGTATTAGAAAATTCCAAAGTCACTACTGTCTGTGTTTCTATCTTGTTTTGACTGTCAGCTCCACTACCACATCCAAAACTCACAGCGTGTATCTCTTCCATAATTTTACAGTTTTCTTCTCCATGATCCTGATGAACGTTTGTAGATATGTCTGCGGTAGCTTCAGGAACAGCACAGTTTTCCTGTTTTTGTGTTTCCACTGTAGAAATCTCCTCTGATGCTGCTGCAATTGGTATATCGATGTTGATTTGGCTGTTTGGTGCAGTGACACAAGGCATGCTTATGTCTTTTTCTGTGCTCTTAGAATCTTCTTTAACTCCATCAGGCTTTTCTGCAATGTTGTCAGAAAGTCTGTGGTTCTCCTGATTTTGCTGATCTACGCTAGCTGCTGTGTGACTCTCTGGAACTGTGAAACATTCGGAAAGCACTTCTCTTTGAACAGCCTCGCAATCAAGTGTCAATATTTCAGTGCAGCTGTCAGTAATCACAGAGCCATGGCTCAGCTGTACCTCGACCAAACCTCCGGGACAAAAGACGGCCTGAGTCGACTGGAAGTCAGCTCCTTTTCTGTCACTTTCTTCCAGCTTTTCCTCAGACCTTTTGACCGATGTTTCCACATCAACACACGAGTCTGTGACTGCATCTGGCACTTCATCCTGCGTGTCTACAAGATTTGATTCCTCTTCGGAAGCAGCTAGAGTTCTGATAATGAGGTCTGCTTGATTTTTATCAGTCTGACTCTCTGAAATACTACTTTCCACAAGATGCTGTTCTGGTGCAGGGTTTGTTTCCTTACTGTGGCTTGCAGCTACTCTGGCTGTAGTACATTGAATCTTCAGTTTATTCTCTTCCGAAACAAACTCTGTGGTCTCATTTGTCTTAGTCTCAATTTTCAGACTTTCTGATCTGCAAGACTTTTCTTCATCTTTACTTTTTGGATTCACCTCTCCAATAACCGAACTTAGTGTTTCCACTGATATTGTTAGTGTTTTATCATCTAAATCTCTTTGGACAGACTCTTCCTCATCCTTCTTTTCAGCCCCAGATATGACGGGGTCTAAAATGTCTCTCGATGATGCTGGTGTTTCATTATCTATGACCTTTTGACTTTCTACTTTTTGTGATTCCTTATGTTTACTTTTGTCATCTGAGGACTCAAATTCTATGCCTCTTACAGAGTCCAAGGTTTCCTTTGACACCTCCTGTGTTTCATTAGCTGATATTTCTGGTCTCTCTTGCACAGTAAAATATTCTGCAGATTCTTGTTTAATGTTTTCATTAGCCTCACCTGTACTTTGAAGACACGGTGAATCTGTGAAGCTACCATAATTGTGGTCCATCTGTATGAGGTCCTTAGGTGAAGAGGGTAAACCTTGACTCGTCTCCTCTGGGTTAGAAGGTGACTCCTCTGCCTTGCGCTTGGCTTTGACTCGGTTTGAGTATTTTCTGATGCAGCGGGCCTTGTCTTCATCATCCCTTTCTCTGAAGAAGTCAACCTTACTTCCATCACTACTAAACTCATCCTCTGACTCCGTGGAGGCCGTTCGCTTCAGGGAGGCTTTGGAGTTCGCTCTCTGTGAGGGAGCATCTCCACAGGAGGCACTTGTGGTTTTCAGGACCTTGGCTATTTTGACAGGTGGGTCTGAGGTGGGTTTGCTGGAATCCTTCGGAGGCGAGCTCTGTTTGGGTGACTTGGGTGGTTTATTTCCCCCTTCCGCTGAAGCGGACAGTTTTTTCTTAGTCCGTGGAGCTGCTGTCTTTTCCCTCATATTCCCTGTTTTGTGGGACTGATTATTGGTCGCTGGTACAGTTTTGGATGGCACCTCTCCATCCTCATCCAATTTCCTCATCTTGGGCTGGGAGTCTGGAGGGGCTGATCCTCTCTTTGGGGCCGGCATTCTGTAAAAACATTTTAAAAAAAAAAAACAAGGTGACGCTGAGGGTGAGGACCTGCACCTAAGGAGCATAATAATCATGTAGTTGCAATGAAATTCATATTTTTCCCAACATCATGCAGTTTCTCAATAAAATAGGAAGCCCCCCTTTCTTACAAACGCAGACTTTAACATGGTACATCCATTCAGAGGAAACAGGTTATCATAAACAAATGCATCAACTAGTACCTGTTTCTTCTATGTGCAATGAGACTGGCTAACGTTTAACATAAACAGTGATAAATCGCAAACTAGGGGGAGGCTAACGAGTCACACAATGTACGATCTTCTTTCACGCACTGATTCGCCACCTATACGGTTTGTTTTACTGACTGTCTGATATCTGGTAGGTATTGCTGTCACTCGGAGTTCAGCAGACACCCAGAAATGGCCAGATAGCTAGCTGAGAGTGGCTAGCGTACTAGCTGGAAGTCCACAGTGATGGGAGCTAACAGCTAACAGCTAGCAGCAGCAGCCAACTCGCAACAAATGAGCGAACCGAGCCTCGCTGCTCCAAGTCAGCCTAAAGAGCAGCGGGACGCGTCGAGCGCAGCCCCCCACACCGCAGTCCTTACTATACTAAAGTCCGCGAACAGGTAAAGCACGACATTCGTCCATGAAACTCACTTTGATGTTTTCTTTTTCAACAACAGCTGTTTTTTTCTTTTTTTTTTTCTCCCCGTGAATAAAAATTAACTGTACTTCCGGAGGGAAACGGCGGATGTGACGTAGGAACGCTCCCTGCGCATTCAAAATCAAGATTTGTAGTTTTTTTTTTGAAGGAGAAAATATAATAACCTATTTTTTAAAAAACAATGTAAATATTATTATTAAGATTTATTTTTTAATTTGGAAAATTTCATATCTACGGTGCCAAAATTTTCAAAAATTCGATCACATATTCGATAGTGATAATTACCTTTTTAAATTACTTTACAAACTTTACCTACGTATATAAAATAGAC
>VUQJ01011357.1:54896-65023 GCA_015108635.1 Andinoacara biseriatus
AGTTTTTTTATAAAAAAAAAAAAAAAAAAAAAAAAAAAAAAAAAAACATAAAAAAAAAAAAAAAAAAAAAAAAAAAGAACAAACACCTGAAAGTACAGCTGGCATTTCATAAAAATCTCGACTCAAAAACGTCACAGTTATCACACGATTCACTCTATTCGAGCTGTCAGGCCTTGAGTGGTTTTAAATGTCTGTGCTCCAATTAATTAAAAAGCCTGATGATATTAGTGGAGCTTTTTTCTACATGCATCTTGGCACAGATAACCACAGTACATGAAATACAAACTGTCAATCACGGAAAAGCAAATTCATTTTCTTTCATGTTGAGGTTATCCAGTGGATCTTTGATAATATTTTAAACTGCCCTTTAGTGGGTCCAAGCTAAGCTTACCTTAATTCTTTGTATACATTTTTACCTTAAAATGGAATTTAAATTTATGTATAATTATCAGACACAAACCACAAACTGCTTCAATGCCATTTTAATGTTCATACAGTTTATTACACACACATTAGCAGCAAGCAGTTATTAGACGTAAATATACAGAGACAGTCGAATATAAATATTGAGCATTTTTGCCAGTGTTCAGTAGGATGACTGAAGGAAAGTGATATTAATTGATCAATGCACTGGAGTTCAGTAATAAGACTGTGAGTGCATCACCATTACTTTTTCATTTCAAGTATTCCGCTTCCTGGCCCTCGCCTCTTTGCACTGCAGATGTTACAGAACTGCAACCCAGGAATCTGAGATGGGAAAAAGGGAAACAGTAGAGCTCCTCAGATAAAATCCCTTTATCCTTGATGTGTAAGGAGTGATGCAGCACATGGAGGTGTTACTTACTGTTCCTTGAGATGGCAAACATTCCTTATGAAACATGTGCCTGCAGTGGAACACCACCACATTGAAGGTTTTGGCCATTTCTGAAACACACGAGGCAAAAGTTGGCAAAGATGACTTTTCAAATGCGATGCAACATTAAAAACAGATGAATACACCTACATGCATATGACTCACCTGAAGGTAATATTGTAGCATGACATGACTCACAAATGTTCTCCTCTAAAAAAGAAAACCAGTAACAGTTTTAAGAGTCCAGTTTAATGCAGCTAATCTCAAAAGGAGCTTGCACGAACACCAAAGTGCACCCACCGTCGACCCTGACGCCTCTCATCTGTGTTCGATGCATCTTCTGGAGCAGGGAGAGGGAGTCGGCCACCAGGATCTTTTTGCAGCCTTCCCTCAAAAGAATCTTAGAAAAAAAGAAATCAAAAGAGCTGTCAATGAATAAGAGGAACAGAAATAGTTGAATTACACAATTTAAAGTTTCCCTCCACCGTGATGCACACTTGGGTAAAATAAAATGCTCTTTAGTTGATGTAAAAAATATAGTCACATGAAAATTCCTCCACATGATGTCAGAGACTGATAAAGTCATACAGGAAACTTCCAGTTATTGCTGCTAAAGGTGGTTCTACATGCTACTGAATCACGGGGTGTACTCACAGCACTGCAGTCAGACAGTTGCATGCGAGTACACAGCAACCCTCCAATGACTGCCTGCATCTTTCCTCAAGCTTTCAGCGCATACCTATTAAAAAATGTCTAGCTGGTTTTAAATCCCTTTAGGGTACATGTCATTCAAACGTCGTACCAACTATACTATGGAAAACAGCTCTCTCTTAAACTCTTGACTATTAATAAGTTGTTTAAATCAGGACTGGCTTGCCAGATGTTCCAATATGGCCCACTGGTTGGCTTTTGCACAGTGTAAAGTTGAGGAGGGCACGATTTTGGGCTCTTTCACTCCATTTTGCACCAATGAACATGTTCTGACGCGAGTTGTTAAGAATGGATCACATTCTTGCCTGAACTACCCATAGCTTATCATACCACACCAAAGATGATTAAGCTAAACAGCCGTGGCAACGCATATCGCAGACTGACTAAATGTTGGGGGGAAAAAAAAAAAACTGTTGAAATTTCCTTAATTTTTCTTAAGATGTTACATGCTGTCCTGTAAACGCCCCAATGAATGGGAAAGTTTTCAGAATATACTATATTCTGTGTTTCTTTACACTAAAAGAAAAGAGGATTTGGCTTAGTCTGTTTTTTAGTATTCAATGATTCGACTAGTCTGACCCACTTATGATAAAATTGGGCATGCAAATTATTTCAGGTTTCTTAAGGACACTAATCTAAGGGCAGCATGTCTAACCTGCAAATTGTAGTCATGAAGGATTTTCACAAGTGAATCTCTGAGGTTCGGGATCTCCATGCCTTCTTTTATACGTAGGATGAGCAGAATGGGATCAACGTGAGTACCGATATTATTGAGGAGGCCAGTGATGAATGCTGGAACAAATAAAGTGAAACCAAAAAAAACATAGTTAAAGTTATTATTTACTGAGACACAGGCTTAGCGTGACTCGATAGGAGATATGGTGACATACGTGGTTTGTCAATAGAGTAAGAGATGAGATCATCCCATAGCTCGGCATCATCCTGGTCTTTAGCAAACTCTATGGCTTTGTCCACATCTTCCAATTCCTCCATGATCATCTGCAAAGCTCTTCTACAGTTCCCCATCCTGCCTGAGGGCAGCATACCTGATTAGCTTCCTCCTCCTCATTTCAGATAAGAACGTGAACCTTAATGAAGACTTACTGAGCAGGAAGACGGTCTCCTCCACAAAGTTTCTCTGCTGGCAAATCTCCAGAGCCTGAGGAGGACAGAGAGAAAAAGGATGACAAAATGATTTATGTTATGTGACTTCACTTTTAGAGACTCGAATCTATGATAGGATGATGTACCTTTTCAAGAGGGCAGTGGGTGCTATCTCTCAGGAAAGGTAGGAGATTTGGTCGGTCATATTCTGCGTACAGGCCTATCTGTCTCTCGTGGTACTTTTGGCCTTTGTGGTGGTCCCGTTTAAATAGCTTGTGGAGGTACTGTGGGGAACAGGCTGGTGAGACTCCCTGGATTATAACATCTGTGTTGAATTCAGTGAGCTAAGGTGTTTAAATTAAACTCACCACATGCAGAAGCTCAGGCCTGTCTGCTAGTTCCTCCACCACCTTGTCTATCTGTTAGAGCGAAACCAAAATCCATCACTTAGCAATATTTTTAAAAAATCAGGAAGATAACATAAAGGCTCAAAGAAGTTAGCTGTACTTACTGATATCTTGTCTTCGTTGTCAAGAAGCATCTCAACAGCTTTCTGACATGAAGTCATACAGTTTAAATGTATAAGAATAGCATATATGAGTATGACACAAAGGAACAGGGCTTCAGTCACTGATTACTTTTTACCTCTTTGTCGAAGTCCATGAGGAGTACGATCTTGTCCTCTATGGACGAGAAAAGGTTGTGTTTGTGGATCAGCTGGTAAACATCTTTGTGCCTCAGTCTCAGGTAGATTTCTAAGGCCCTGTCGTACCGCTGGTCGTAGGTGTACCTGAAACAACATTAAAGACCAGCAAATAACTCTCAAATAACTCCTGCGTCATCACGTGACAAAACAGAGTGCCGCCCACCTGACCACGTCAGAATCAGCCATAAATACAAGCTTGACTTTAACATTTGTGAGTATAACATTATGACTGCATTAAAAAAAGTACTTTGACACAGAAGGGAGCAAAATGTACGTGCTGCAGCGCTGTTTTTAAGCCAAAAAAAGAGAGGAAAAAAAAACAAGCCTGGCGCTGTATGCATGAATGTCACAGCGATGTCACTCCCAGCTCTGACAACCAACTTCTGCGGCAAATGGAACACAGGATCCGAGGGGGTGTCAGGTGGGAATATTTTCAGATTTTGCTGATATTAAATAAGTTGTGTTGAATTCCATGCAAATGTGTATGAAGATAATGATGCAGAGGATAAAAACACATTTAAAAAATAATGTCATCTTACGTTTGACCGCTTCACTCGTACGCGCTCAAGTGGTGAAATAATGTGCACGTTAATATCACTCACAGCTCAGCCAGCGTGGTGAGCAGCGTGCTGTTGGTGGGATCCCTCTTCAGGTGATCGGTGACAGCCTGAACTATGGCCATGTTATTATAAAGCTCTCCCGGCCATTCCCGGATCAGGGTGGCAAAACCCTTAGCAGAAAGAAAGCGGCACAGACTATCAGCTGATTACTGTTAATCAACCAATCAATTAGAAATTGTCAAAAGATGCCAAGACTGCAGGGGGCATAAAGAGCATAAAGTACCTCATAGTCAGTTTTTAGAAATTCATGCAGGATCATTTCATAAATGGCCGGTCTGAGACGCAGATCTCCTCTTGGCAAATACTGACTGATGGCCTGAAACATGAGAGAGGAGGCAACATACTGATTAAAAACCCACTGTTGGATAAGAGACACAGCTTTCCAGAGGGCATGCATCACATTTCATTGCAGCTTTATAACCACTTTAATGATGCCTTCAAGGCACAGCCATCCCAACCTACCTTGAGCTGTCCAATTTTTTTGAACCTGTATACTTCATTCTCCCACAGTTCCATGTTTTTCCCAAGAACTTTTTGACACTTCCTAGATTTAAAAAAACAAACAAAAAAAAGAGGATCGTGCTTTCTGAAATGGAAATTTTCATGTTAATGTTATGATAAGTTTAACATAATGATGCTTGATACATTATACTTTTTTAAATATCCATCCATCCATCGTCTTCCACTTATCCAGGGCCGGGTAGCAGGGGCAGGAGCCTAAGCAGACAAGCCCAGATTTCCCTCTCTTCAGCCACCTCTACCAGCTCATCGGGAGGGACCCCTAGGCGTTCCCAGACTAGCCGAGAGATATAATCTCTCCAGCGTGTCCTGGGTCTATCCCGAGGCCTCCTCCCAGTGGGACATGCCCTGAACACCTCACCCAAGAGGCGGCCAGGAGGCATCCTAATCAGATGCCCGAGCCACCTCATCTGGCTCCTTTCGATGTGGAGGAGCAGCGGCTCTACTCTGAGCCCCTCCCGAATCGCCGCACTCCTCACCTTATCCCTAAGGGAGAGGCCAGCCACCCTTCAAAGGAAACTCATTTCTGCCGCTTGTATTCGCGATCTTATTCTTTCAGTTACTACCCAAAGTTTGTGACCATAGGTGAGGGTAGGAACGTAGATCAACCGGTAAATCGACAGCTTCGCTTTTACGCTTAGCTCCGTCTTCACCACGACAGACTGGTGCAGCGTCCACATTACTGCAGAAGCAGCCCCGAACCATCTGTCGATCTCCCTTTCCCTTCTCCCATTACTCATGAACAAGACCCCGAGATACTTCAACTCCTCCACTTGGGGTTAAAACTTGTCCCTGAGCCGGAGAGTGCAGTCCACCCTTTTCCGGCTGAGGATCATGGCCTCAGACTTAGAGGTGCTGATTCTCATGCCAGCCGCTCGTACAAACCGGCTCACTGCACATCTGCAACATGCTAACCTTACCTCGCAGCACTGTCATAGTCTCCTGTCTCCACCAAGTGTTCGATGTAATCCATTCCAATTTTCTGAACGTCGTGCCTCTTAATGTTTTTGAAGCTAATCTCTGCGGCCATCAGCGCCTCCTGATGTCACAGTTAAAAGCACAGTAACAGGACACAAAATTAAACCCTGACCTTGCAGACATTAACCTTTAGCAACACTCATAAAATTTAACAACACAGACCTCATATTTCTTCTTTTGGACCAGCCAATCAATATGGTCATCCTGGTCTCGCTCCTTGGCCACAACAACGTCTTTGGGACTGATGATATAGAAGAGTGACTCTCCCTCTGAATGCTCTGTTGATGAAAATACATTTATTCCTCTGCGCACTGCCACATTACAGCTGACATTTGATAGTCGATGCATAATGAAATCAGGCTGCAGTAAAAGGCAGCATGACATTTCTCTGAGGGCAGATTTTATAGTCTCACCGAGGCGGTAGTCTCTGCACTCGTTGTCCTGGAAGTTGCGCACAGTCAACGCGTCTGAAGAGATCTCCTCGCAGCTCTCTGGGAGAGGCTGGATGATGTCGAGGCGAGGCCGCGCACATAACTCCTCGTCCTGCAAACATGTGTAATGATTTTAGTATCTGACGTCTCTGTATTTACATTCATGAAGGCGTCTCTTGATTGTACACTTTGACAATGATGCGTCTACTTCTTCAAGAGTTCCTCACTTGGTTAGATGTTGTTTTTCTAAACCATGTAAATAATTCTGTGATCATCCACTTTTGTTATCTTCTGTGGTCTTTCAGCCTTTTGCTGTTGCTGCGCTGGACAGTGCATTTCTTATTTTTAAAGATAAACTTCCATCTCACCTTGACTGCCTTATTTAGAGTCCACTGTGGTGGTGCACAGAGGCAACAACTTATCGACCTAACTGTATGTTCAAAAAAAAATTGTTCTATATTACCATTTGATCAGGGTTCTCCTTCACAAAGAACAGGGTGACCAGCTGATCTGCCAGCGGTGCCAGACCACAGATGAAAAACTCAGCCTCAAATGCAGACACTAAAAGAAACACAGGAACGATGGATTATACATCTTTTAGCTTTACAACTGCTAATGTAAACAACAATTGAACTTTTTTTCGTCCTCTCAGCAAAATATGTTTGAAAGTGCAAGAAAGAGAGATGAAAATTTTACGGCCCGATTAGCCACAGCTTTAAAATCGAGTAACTCCTGAAAAGTTTTTGCAGCGTGAGCCTTTGTCTTGCCACAGGAGCATGAAGTGCAATTTAAGTTTTCAGGCCTTGGAAAACAACGTCATTCACATTCCCTGCATTTTTACAATCATCACTATATAAACTGAGACAAAAAGCCTCACAGAAGTGCCTAATATTCAATTTTCAATTCAATTCAATTTAATTTATATAGCACCAAGTCACAGCAGTCATCTCAAGGCATTTAACATTACCAAGGACGCCAAGAGAAGGCTTTTTAATTCAGTATTTAGGCCACGTTGATAAAAAAAAAAATTGATTTACAAAGAGATGACAAAAGAACCGGGAAGACAAAATTGAAGAGGCTGCTGCCATCGGAGAGTAGTAATACCATGAGGGGGTTGGTCGTGGTCTGCGACAATGCTCAGGCAAGAGGTACGTGTCAAACTAACATCCACATAAATGCCAGAAGTTATTCCAAGCAGAACAGTCAATTTAGGATTGATTAGGACGATCAATGACATAACGACATGATTTCAATATGTCACATTACACATTAAATCTGGGATAAAGAAGATGTATGCACAATCTAACTTATGCAAAAATATTACTCAGTCAGTGCAGAGACTTGATTAAATAAAATCGACTCTATATTTCAAAGTGGAAGATGAAATGGGACGCTTTGTACCTATTTCCACATAGCGGCTGGGCAGGTCTCTCATTTCAGTCGGGTTTCGCTCTTTCACAACACAAATCTGAAGAGAAATAAGACAATTAGAGGGGAAAAAACGCCACAGCCGGTGCCTGTGATTGATGTTCAAATGAACAAGAAACAAAGCAAACCTTAATGGAAGTACCCCAGCCAACAATGAGAGTGGTGTTGTCTTTCCAGCACAGACTGCATGGGTACATGTCGGGTCTCAAACTCACATTATCCCTCAACACATTTGTGATCCTCTGTTTTGTGCTGAAGTCATATATTTTAACTCCCTGGAGGTAAAAAAACAGCAGCATTTTTACATGCAAAGCTGTGCACACAGAGTGACCAGGGCTTTGTGTAGCTTTTGCAGAGATCTTACCACATTGTTGGCCCATGCAATCAGGTTAGCTCTCCATTTGATATTAGTAATTGTTCCCTCGCCTTCGTGTAGAACCGAAGTCTTCCAGCGGTTCAGCCAGTTTCTCTCATAGAGAAGAAGCTTGAAAAGAAAAAAAAAAATCAGGACATTCAATTCAGGGGTGCAATGTTACAGCCCAGCCTACAGAGGGCAGTAGATGAACAGTGTATTTTCACAGGAGCGAGCAGCTAGAAAGCTGTCTGGTAAAAGGATACATAAACTTAGATTCAACTTAAAGTATAAATAATGATGTAAAGCCTGATTTTCCTCCACATACACAAAGTTAATTCCACTCTGGAGTATTTAAGCACAAAGTATATGAATACAAATTATTCATTTGACTCTGAGAAACTTCATTAGCTTCACTGGTGGCAGAAAACCGATTGAAGATCCACATCGTTTGTGAAGATGGTGTGAAAACCATGAAAGGAGTGTTTAAAATGTGTTGCATTGCAGGCTTTTTTTCATGTATCCCTCTCATCATAATACAGACAAGCACCATTAACTAAAGCCACTGGGGATATCGGGGTAAAATACAGAAATAAGTCCATTACTTTCTCCGTGCACCATCTTTACTTTTCTTGCCTTCTTGAAAAGCTATGAAAACTCTTGAGTGTTGTCCGTGGCTTGTGTTTTTCCACCACAATGCAATGTGGCATTGACAGCCTTAAGAGCTATTTCATGAATTGAAGCTTAAGTTAAGTTTCCAGGCCTTGTACTGCACTTTATGTGGAGAACAAAGTCATTCACATTCCCCGCATTGTTGCAGTTCTCACTATATAAAGTGATACAAAAAGCCCCCCAAAACTGCATATTATTACCAAGGCGCCCGAGAGAAATTTGTATAGGCTCTCTAATTCAACATTTGGGCTATGTTAATAAACAGTTTGCTCGACAAAGAGATGATATGACAAAAGAACTGGGGAAACAAAATTGAATTTCCTTTGACAGGATGTGGCTCCCGTTGAGGGGTATTGATTTTCATCACAGGCACCTTGTGGAGGCCTTCACAACTTGGAACTGAGAGAAATCAGCGCCAATTGAAAGAAAATGGCAAAGTAACACTAACAATGGAGTTTTGTGGTAAAAGTTTTTCCTCACCCCTGTTGTATAAATGTCAGCATACTTTATTTATAGGTGGTTTGTGCAATGGCGCCACATCGGTGCAGTTTGTAGTAGTGTTATAGAGGAGTGGTAGTAGGTAGCTGGTTTTACTTCCAAAAGAAACAGAAAATGACAAATCTAATGCCTAATATGCTTTTCACCTTCTGCAATGACATACCCACCGAAGACAACTTCCAGAGAGAGATCACCGTATGCACCTGGAAATCCTAAGACTATGTACCCTCTTGATAATGACATCTATTTGCTGTGCTTGTGAAGTATTGCCTTTCAAACACTGTTGAGCGAACTGCACTTTGTGAAAATGGGCAGCTCTCCCGAGAGCACTCCAGCAAAAAAAAGGCAGAAAAGTAGGAGGCTTTCACACCAGACAAAGGCCCGTGCATCGCCCTCAGCCGAGCCAAAGCGAAGCGGTTTGCAGGATTCGGTTTCACCCGGACACAATCAGGATGTATTATTGCGGCAGGAAATGTCTTGAAAATGGTGGAAAAAACTGTACATAATGACTGAATGAGAAAAAAAAAAGAAAAAAACAACTATTCAAACCTTACCTTGTTGCCACCAGTGACAAACTGCTTGTAGTTGGATCTGGTGAACTGGGGGTGTAATGCAACCACCTGTGAAGCAGGTTTAACTGTTTAGAAGAGTGAAATCTATTCATTTTTTTTTATCCTAAAACCTTGTACGTCTGCAGAAAAACTTACTTTTATGGGACAGTCAAAGTTCTCATGGAAGCCCTCTCTTGTGTACAGCCCGAATACTTGAACCTGAAACAGAGACGGTGCAGCAGAACAGCGAGCAAAGGTGAATAACTCAAAATTTCTCCTTTAATTGCTGCCTCTGCAACTATCTGAGGCCAGCGGGGGGAAGTGGGGTCAGAGAAGACTTTTGATTGGCTCCCTACTTCTCCACTGGGTCACCAATTAGTGGGCAAGTTGATTCTTCGAACCCTGCAGGGTTTACAGCAGAAATCCTAATCGTGGATTGACCGCAGCCTCAGCTGGCTACAATAGCCTTTAATGTACTATTAGTGTACATGACACCCACTTTTCCTCTATCTGAAGGCCCCCCCCCCAAAAAAAGATGGGCAATATTCTAAAACTCTGATGTTATCTCCTCTCTTGAACTGCTGCAGTGGTTAAGGATTAAGTTAGATTTCAAAGGATTATCAACCAGCTGAATTGGTGAGGGCAAACAATTGCTATAGCATTGATTTTAATTGTCTGCTCCACTTTTTTTTTTTGCGCGACAA